>NW_004624812.1:1378116-1414326 GCF_000247695.1 Heterocephalus glaber
AGAGAGAAGAGAGAGAGAGAGAGAGAGAGAGAGAGAGAGAGAGAGAGAGAGAGAGAGAGAAATACAGTCCACATTCTTTCAAGAAACCCTAAATTAAAGTGTTTCTGCCTATCTTTGAACCCTGAGGACCATTCCAGATGGGAAAGCTGAGTTGCAGAGAGCTCAGAGCATCCAGAATCTCCTTGCTCTGACTCCTCAACATCACATTCCCTCGCTTATGCCAGACATAAGACTTTTTGTTGTTATTTCCTCTCTTTCCTCAGTTATACCACCCGCATCTTATTGGAACTGTCCATTTGGCCCTTGGTCATATGTAACCTTTAGGTCACTGACTGGTGTAGAAGGAGAGAGACCCCTTTCTTCTGGGCATCCACACTCTTCAACTAGACTTGCTGCACTGATTTGTGGGATGAAGAGGAACTGGGTATCACTCCTTCCCACCACCCTCTAGGGATGTAGTACTGCTCCATGCTGTCTGTTTTTGGTGATTATCTGCAGGGCTTTAAATAGAATCCTGTGGGAATAACTCCTTTTTAAAGCGGAGTTGAAAGCACTCAACTCAGCCAGAACTTGATCTACATCAAAAGCATGTGTCGCCTCAGCAGGAGCTGTCCTCTTAGTACTGCTCTGGTCAGAATTAACCACAAATGTCTTTTCATTAAGTGATTGTTAAAAGGCTCATTTTCTGAAAGAGAAGGGGAAACAAAGAAGATAAAGAAGAAAGGAAGTAAAAGAATCTGAACATTTTCTTCAGGGGCTACATAATTCTAAAATTATGGAAGTGCTTTCCAAATCTATGAGAATGGGAAGACAAGGAAGTGGGTAAGCCAGGTAATTGGTATAACTCATAATACTGTCTCTGAAGAAATAACATGTGGCTGAAATCCTTGTTCTTTCTGTTCCTAGCTATATAACTTTGGGTTAGTAATTTGGCACCTAGAGCTTCAATTTTGCAATCTATTAAGGAAGGATAATAACTGTAGCTATTACAAGGGCTTACTGAATGGATTTAATAATCCATGTAAAGAACCCAAGAATGGTGTCCTATATACAGTAGCAGGTAAGGTCAGTTGCTCCTCCTCCTCATTATCATCGTCATCATCATCATCATCATTGTTGCCATCATTTCCATCCATTTATTGATTATTTTTTTAGCATTCTTTTGGTTCCATACAGACATAAACATGAATCTAATGTGGTTCCCATAGTCAGGGAAGTTATGATCTAAAAGGGAAGATAAAACTCATACAGAAATAACATTAATATAAGAAAGAAAATCAGAGTGCAGCAAGAAATAGATATGACATGACATAAGAGACCAAAGACAGTAAGGTTTCATTTCAGTGGGCAGCAGGGTAAGAGGTGAGCAATTCAGAGAAAATTTGAGGGAAGAGTGTTTGGTCTGGGTCTTGTTGGATAAAGAAGATTGAAATAGCAAAGGGAAAAAGTCATTCCAGGGAGAGAAAACAGTATTTTTAAAACCATGGAAACTAAGAATAAATTAAAGGAAAGTAAAGTAATTCAATCTGGATTGAGTAGAGGTCATTTAAGGAGGAACACATAGGGAATAGGACAGAGGCAGATTGGAATCAAATCACAAAAGTACCACGTAATATCACATAGTGTCACATAATAATTTTTATTAGCCATACTCTTGTCAAAGATCCTTGGCATTCTACAAAGGCACCTGGAGGGCTAGGAGCCAGAGGTGCTTAACATTTGTCCATTCCATTCTCTGGGTTTTGCGCAGAGCTGTCCAGAAGCCCTTAGCTGTGACATCATGGCTGCCCCCGAGCTAAAGCTCCACAGGGAAGAGAAGCTGTAGTTCTCTTAGGCACCTGTTCCAGTGTCTCAGAGATCATGGAGCAGGTGCTCACCAGTTTCCTAGGCTGAAATGCAGTCATATTGCAGTTGGGTATCCAGCCACTGTGGGTCTCCTTTTCCTTACTCTTTTGTTTGCTTTTTATAGGACTTTATATTTATGAAGAAAATCAGGGTGCTTGTCTTTGCCTTTTAGGATGGAAAGTGATAAAGTCAAGAGAAAGAAGGTTTATTGCACTCCTGTCATATGAGAGGCCCTACCTCTCAGGCTTTCTTGTATTAAAGTTTAATTATCATAATTCCTCAAATGTACCTTGTGTATTAGCTTGAGCAGATGTTGAAACTGATGTTCAGAAAAGTGGATCTCCTGACTTTCCTAGTCAACCAATGGTAGAGGAGGACTGATTCACATGGAAATCTGCCTGACTGCAAAGTATGAGTCCTTCTGGCAGTGAAAGTCTATCACTGGGTCTATTGGAGGTGATAGGTGTTTTCAAAGCACTTCAGTGGATTATTTAATTGTCTAAGGATAATCCTAGTGGGAGATGGGTGATCTTTCTTTGTTCTCTTCCAGTTCACAGCTTGTTACTAGCAACTTTACCTGGGGAAACAATTTTATTTGATTTTTTTGTCATTATATATTTTGTGTCTAGCATGCACTCAATAAATATTAATAGGAGAAATGAATCTAGGTCTCAATCCATCTTCTATCATCCCAGAAAGCAGTGTGGTACAATGGTAAGTGCATTGACTTTGGGGATAAAAATTAGGGTTCAACACTTGACTTCACTACTTTTTACCATGTGTACTAGACAAATTTTACATTTCTATAGCCTGGTAACCTGTTCTGTAAAATAAATAAAAAACATTTAAGTCTATTGTGTCTACTACCCAGAATTGTAGTATGAGGGGTAATGAGATAATTCCTTTCAAGAAATATTTTCTAAGCACTTGCTCAGTGGAGGATCAGGCATGGACAATGACTATAAATGATTAAGCCTGTGAAGAAAGCTATTTTTATGCAAATAGAAGTCAAAGAGTTGTTACTACACTCAGGGCATCGTCAGCTTAATACTAAGAAAATCTTACCTCCAAGACCTGACAGAGTCCCTACTGGAATTTTTTTCCCCTCCCTGTTGAAAAATTGAGCACATTCTTTTTCCCATGACATTTCATCTAAATCAAGTTGTCAGGAAGGTGTAATTTCTTCTAGGTGTGCGTATGAAAATAGATAGGCTGCTTTTTCCATGGGGTCGTTAGCACTTACCTATTTTCTGGATCCCTGGTTTGCTGAAAGCAACAATGGATGACATTCTCAACCAGAATGACTTGCTGAATGTGTTCCTTACTTCTATCAATTTTGTCCCTTGGCTTCCTCTAGAAAGTTTAATAACTTTACTATTGGCCCACAGCACAATTTTTCTCTTAAATATGCCCATAGCCTTATTTTTAAAATTGAGACATCTATGGAAATCAGAACCAAGCCCAAGCCCAGAAATTACATAAAATTTAGGTCAAAATTTTAGAATTAGGAGAAAATTGGTAATCATTTAGTTCAATTCTCTAATTTTATAGGTTGTAAATTCCAGCCTCATGTGTCTATCTGTCCATTAATCCATCCAAGTATCCATCCATATAGCCATTATTTAATAATTAATTCCCCCTATATGTAATGAGCTCCAGTTATATGCCAGACACTGGGAAGCAAGTGTTGAATGAGTTTGGGGGTTCTAAATCCTCTAAAACCTTGATACTTCATATTTGATTACTTTCTACTGTGCTCTTTTCTTTACTGTTTTTTTGGCATCACTGAAAATCAAACCCAGGGTCTTGTGCATCCTAGATATCTACCATTAAGCTATATCTCCAACCTGATATTTGATGCTTTTTTTTCTTGTTTATTTTGTATTATTTTGTATTCATAATGTTTACATGTTGGTACATGTATGTAACACATCTTAATTCTTTTTTAATCCCCTTTCCTTCCAAAGTAGGGAGCCAGAACTTCCTCAAAAGGGAAGGGAATTAAGAAATAATTAATTCTTAAACAAATAATAACTATAAATATTTTTGTGTGCATCATATGACTTTGAATGGTGCTTTTCATGTATTATTTGATTATTGTGAGTATATATGAGGTATATACTATCATTATTTTTCTGTTTTATAGATGGCAAAAGACCTTAGGATGTCTAAAAAAACCTGCCATTGATCACATGATTAGTAGTAGAGTTAGCATTTCAACCAGGCTATCCGTGCAAAACCCAAACTACGCTTTTTTGGGGGTGGTGCTGGGGATAATTTTTTATTTTTTTGTACTGAGGATGGAACTCGGGTCCTTGTGCTTGTGCAGCGGGTGGCGAAACCACTGAGCTAAATCCCCAGCCGGGGGATATTATTATTATTAATTATTTTCAATACCGAGGACTGAACTCAGGGCATGAGATTTGCTAGGTAAGCACTCTGTCCCCCAGCTACTTTCCCAGTCTTTTTCAAAACTTTTTTATTTTGAGACAGGGTACCGTCAAGTCCTTCAGGCTAAACTCGAACTTGTGATCCTCCTGCTCAAGGTCCTTAGCAGCTGGGACTATAAATAATGCCACCACACCCAGTTTAGTTTTTTTTAATGCAGTGCTGGGAATTGAATGTAGGGCCTTGTGCATGCTAGGTAAGTGCTTTGCCACTGAGTTACACCCCTAATCCCAAAGCCACACTTTTGACATTACACAGAGAAGTAGAATTCTTACCCATAAGGTCATTAAAAAGCTAGCTTATTTTAAGAGCTATGGTCTTCTGAATCAAAGTACCACTCCTGTAAATGTGAATATATATGTTTAGGTATGTTGCACTTCTTAATAAGTTAAGAATTTTTCACATGATACCTGTGCCAAGTCAGTACTGCTATGTTTTTCTTTAGAAAATCTGTTAAACCATCCAAAGTGTTCTTTGGAATGTGGAGGAGTAAGTCTGAAGTGTACTGAGCTGATAATGTACATTTCTGTGGGGAAATACTATAGAACCAGATTTACTTGAAGCCTTAGAGAAGGCAAATACGGTGCCATCTTGAAAGATGATTAACCTGAAAATTGCAGTTCTAGCAGTATCTGGGCAATCAAACAAATCATTAACCTTCCAATACAACCACCCAAGAAAGCATAACTAGCTAGCCTTTCTTTCTCTCTTTCTCTCTCTCTCCTTTCTTTCTTTCTTTCTTTCTTTCTTTCTTTCTTTCTTTCTTTCTTTCTTTCTTTCAACAGGGTGGCACTATGTGTTCCAGGTTGCCCTTAAAATCACTATATAGCCCAGGCTGGCCACAAACTATGACAGTCCTTCTGCCTCAGCCTCCCAAGTACTGTGATTATAGGCAGGCACCACCCTGCCCAGCAGATGCTTTCATCTAGAGCAGTGGTTCTTAAACATCAATGAACTTACAGATCACCCAGATGTTATTGAATGCACATCTTTATTCACTAGGTCTGAAGTGGGGCTTGAGATTCTGCATTTTTAAGATGCTTTCAGGGAATGCTGGGGCTGCTTGTCCATGACCAAACTTTGAGAAGTGAGGCTTCTAGACAAATATGATTTCCTGTTATGACACTTACATGGAGTAGATAAAGACTCTAATATCAATAAGGTATTTTTACTATGTTGGCTGTGATATTTTTAACTATAGTCTTAGAAAGTGTGATCTTGATTGTTGGATGAATCATCTTTTTCATGAACATTCATAAAAGGTAGTTATTGTCAACTTGTAAGCAACCTAAGACCCATTTCAAATGACATTTCAGGAAAGGCTCTGGATGATCCTCTAGTCATTGCAGGTCCTAAGCACAGAGTGAGAAAACATGAAAATAATCCTAACATGCACCTGGTTGCAAAGAGAAAATAGAGAAAATTTAAAATTAACCTGAAAAATTAAAATGGTAAAATTCAAAAGCAGCAGGCACAAAGCAGAGTACTCAAAGCCACAAAACCAAACTAGAAGGTATAGTAGGCCTGTGAAGCATGGAAGGAAAGACCAAAGTCCACAGCAAATCACAAGCTGTTGATGAATCAGCAATAAGACAGATACTACAGTGGGGTGGAAATAAAAGTACCAAGATGCTGTTAAAGTTTAAAGTAATGTTTCCACTAGAGCTTTGCTCTATGTTATTAGGATTTTATGTAAAACATGTCAAAGGAGATATAGAAAATTTGGGAAAGATTTAAAAAGCAGCAACCTCACATGTCTTCAGGTCAGAGAAATGTCCTCCATTCCTGGAGAGTCCACAGCAATTCTCTCCCTGCTCAAATGGTTTATCCTCCTCCTCTTGTCATTTACAACATTACATAAAACTGAGCTGAAGAAGACTTCTGGCCATCAGAAGCCACTGTTAAACTCTTTGGCTCTTCTGTAAAGTACACATTTGAAATTTTAGTTATGTAAACTAGTAAGTTTCCTACTTTACCATTGCAAACAGTTTGAGATCTAACACGATGAGTCTATTAAAAAATAGCATTGGTATTTGTAGATTGTTTCATTATACAACAGAGATACAAAGTTGGTAGTGTTTCCAACAGAAAGAACCTAGAAGAAAATCCCTTCCTATCAATGGACTGGCGTTTGATATTTGTTTAGGACTTTTTGGCCCAAATGCATCAGTGAACTGAGGTACATTGGACATCTGGGAATTTATATAGAAGGCCAAAACTCATGAAAGTTTAGGGCCTCTTATAGTACCATGTTCCTTATTTTAAATTTATTTTAGATTTGTTCAAGATTGTTGTTGGGAAACTCATGGAGCAGGAATGCCCTTACAGCCAGGAGTTTAATGGCCAAGTTGATTTGACTTGATTTTAGGTAGCAAGTGTTGATTTCTTTTTATTTTTTCCTAAACAACTAGAAGTTCCTTTGGGTTCTGTCCTGGTCTAAAATTTCCCTCCATGCATACATAGCATTAGCTGGTTCTCAGGGGTACCAGTCAAACAAATAACGCATTCACTCACTATGATAGTTAAATGATTATGTCAACTTGAGTAAGAAACGCCCGACTAAATTGGATCAGCATGCTCCTGGATGTGGCTGAAGGGATTTACTGAAGACAGAAGACCCACCCTGGGTAGAATTGTTGCCTGAATGGAATAAAGAGGAAACAAAGAAGGAAGACTGTCTTCTGTTTCTGTAGAGGAGCTCCAGTCTTCACCTTTACCTTGGACATTGTCTTCTGACTTCCAGAACAGACCTTTCAGCCTCCAGCACAGAGCCTTCAGCCTTTAATCACAGACCCTCCTGATACGGACACACACAGGATACTACAGAGAGCTCTAGGCCTTTGACTGGATCCTCAGGTCTCCAGCATGCAGACTGCCCTTTTTTACTCTTCCATACCTGACTTTGTGGGTGCTCATTGTAAGCCAATCTTGTAAATTCTTATATATTTGCATATCTTGCATTAAATCTGTTTCTCTAGTGAGCACTGACTGATACATTCATTGAAGAAAATTCATTCCTTCATCTGAAGGAAAAAAATGGTGGGTTTTTGCTCTTCAGCTGGAAAAACACATGTTTCTGTGCGCACATCTTTAACATCTTTCTCTCTTCCTACTAAGTCAAGAAGGAAACATCATTTTTCTTTCATAGGAGAAACACAAGAAGTCATTGATGGATCTGTCTTGGGGGGGGCACATCATTGTTCTCTTAGGATCTGGAGTAGGCCTAGAAAGCTGTCCAGATCAGGTTTTCAAGTGTTTACAGTGGGTATGTGGAGATCAGATAGGTAGGTAAATGTACATGTTTATTTGTTTTCAATAAGTTATGACTGTGCTAGAAGCCTTTGCTTTCTTTCTTCATTTAGTATTCTCAAGATCCATGAGAACCTGCATATTATTCTTTTATTTTCTTGTAAAGACATTGAGGCCCAGAGGAATTATAAATTGTGCAAGCTCATGTAATGACAAATGGTCTTCCCTCCCTGCTTCCCTATTTAACTCTCCTCCTTCCTTCCCAGTATTGAATTCTATTATATGATAGCTTCTTTTAATTGGTGTGAATAGAAGAATGATTAAGACATGTGCCTTGTTCCTTGGGAACTTAGAGTCTCATGTAAAGAGAAGCTATACTGTGGTATTTTAGTGCTGTCACAGAAGTTCATAGGTAGCACAGTATTGTTTGCCTGCTTCAGTGCTATGTTCTAGAAGTGGTTCTGTTTCTCTGGGCTATGGCTCCCCATCAAGCAGCTCCACTTGCCGGCCTCCAGCTCTCTCTGCTCTTCAGGGTACCCCCTGCCCTTTCAGTTCTGGGTGCTAAATGACTTCTCACTGTTGAGCTTCTGGACTCCCACCAACCTTAGTTGGTTTCCTTAATGTTGCTCACACCTCTGGCAAGTCATCCCTTCCTTAAGTTCTCTTCATGTAAATCCTAGTTCTTCCATCTGTTTCTTGTGGGGACCCTGACATATGTACTCATGGACTGCTAATATTGTTGAAATATTTTTATCATCATATGGTTTTATATGTACCAACAAATTAGGGTTGTCATCCTTGTAGTTCTAATAAAATTTTAAAATCAAATGAAACATGTTACTAAGTACATATGAGACTATAAACTAAAAAATATAAATCTGCCACATGATTTTGTACAGTGCCTAGGATGTTTACCTGAGCTGCAGCTCTGCGTGGTTGCTGACTGCCACAGTGAGTGTCCGTTTGTGTGGGGCACACTTCTACTGCCAACGTGCAGTGTGATGACTCAGTTCTGCCACTCTGACTCTCTTTAAGCTACTGAAAAATATTCACTCATAAGTGAACACTGAGGTCATTTGATCTTCGCTTTGAAAGAAAGTGTAATTTATGTATTTAGTCAGCCTCTGTTCTTTTCTCCTTAGCTTTAAGTAATAAAAGAGTACAACCTGTAAACACAAACACAAACACAAGCCCTGTGATTGGCTGACAGTGTTTCATTATAAGGTGACTGACCATCCTGATGACCTAGAATATGCCTTTGTTAATTTTTGTAATACTGGAAATAAAAGTGTATATTTGAATATTTAAAATAGCATAAATGATACAGTTATGCCTGAGGACCCTCAGGTGTCTGGTACCTGGGTTCAAGTGCAAAGCCACTAAGGTTAATAAGCAGGGGGCCCAGGCAAGGAGAGGAAGTAGAACATTCAGTCTAGAGCTGAGTCTAGTGCATGTCGTGATTTCAAAATGTGATTTAAGGAAAATAGGAAGACTGAATGCTTCCCCACGTCACCCACCATGAATTAATCAGGCCAGACCCTTTGTCTCCTTCCTCAGAGGAAGACTAATGCAAATAAAGAAAGAAGGACTCCAGGTCTGGCAACAGTACAACATTGCAGATAAGACTGAATAGTTAAAAATGGAAAATTACAGACCAAAATATGAGAGAGAGAAAGAGAGAGATATCAAGGCAGTGAGAGCCCTCCACAGTCTACAGGGTTTAGAAAGCTGCATCCTAGTCTGGCTCTGCTACTAACTTTAACTCATCATAACTTGTCAATGAAGTTCCAGTTTTCAGGTCTCATTTTTCTTATCTATAAAGAAGAAGAGGATGATTGAACTAGAGGACCTTTGAAATGTCCTTACAACACTATTATCCAATTTCCAGTCCAAAAAAAAAAAAAATCAAGATGGTATGGGTTTTGGAGCATGAGCATGAATACATAAATCAGGAAGCTTTCTCTAAAAATCAACCTTCAGATTTGTTCTTGAACAAACCAGAACTAGTTTTGCATTTCAGAGTTCTCTGAGGCCTGGCATGCTGAGGTTCTTCTCCCCAGGCACAGCTCTTCCTGGCTAGGCAAAGAAAGCCCTTTAGAAGGAAGTGAGGAATCCAAGCAGTAGAGGAGGTCAGAAGGTGCTGAGCCCTGTGGGAGCTCTGCAAGCACCCAAGAGTCCCCAGCCCTCAGGAGGAGATCTCAAAAGGAGATAAGACTCCAGGTAAACTCCTTCAGCCCAATGGCCAACTGGCTGGGGTGACCAAATTGGAAAGGGTCACTCATCATCTCAGCTTTCATTTTCCAGAAAAGAGAGAACATTTGCTGCCTGTCCCCACCAGATAAATGGTGCAGAAATTACTTCCCATCTTTCTGTTCACTACTTGCCTCTGAATGGAAGGACAAGAGTCCAAGCCAAACGGTCAGTGACAAAGGCCAACAGGGTCCTGTTTGCTAGTAGGTGAAGTTACAGATGGAGAAAGTAGGGAGAAGTCCAGCAGCATCCTTCTCCCTGACTGTGGGCTTCCTCTGGGCATTAGTGCACTGGGCATGTTCTTTCCTTGTCTGTTCATGGTGGGTGCACCTGGGCAAGAATTGATACAGGGTAG
Source organism: Heterocephalus glaber (assembly GCF_000247695.1). Next base: position 1,388,264 of record NW_004624812.1, read on the forward strand.
GAAGTGGAGCGTTTCATTTTGACCTCAACAATAATGAAACAGTGGTGTACAATGGTGTTTGCCCAAAGTCCTGAATTATGGGGTTAGAGGGTAATTGCCCAGATTAATATGAGAGATAATCAGTTCTTAGTTTGGTAGTGATTTCTGTGTGTCTCTACTGGTCAGGTCTTTGGGCTAGGGTGAAGTGAAGGATTAGGAGACATTGAGGTTCTCTCACATGTCACTGCCAATGGCTCTCTACTTGGATCAGTGCAATCCTGACTCCCATCTGTCTAGTGTTTTTTGTACCACACTGCACTGAGTATACCTCCAAGCTCTTTCTGCAGTGTCCTGGTGCATAGTCACTGTTGCAAGATTTTCCTAAGCCCCGTTGCCTTGGCTGTCAGTACCAGTCTGTACTCACAGGTCCTGCAGAACTTGAACTGGCTGACCATTGCTTGCTGCCCATTGGTAGCTCTTCTTGGAAAAAAGAAAACTATTGTTGCATTGCCTGATCTGTGCCTGGATGGAAAACTAGCAATTACCATTCACAGGGAGGCACTAAGCCTTTTCTTTGCTTTTAGGAGCAAAAGAAATTGTCTGAAGCATTAAGCTTATTAAATCTACCTCATGTGGCATCAGCATGTATTGTGAGTCTTCTACCTATTTCTAGGGCCAAACATCTACCAATCAGTAGTGCTCAGCTGGGATTAGCCAGCTCCATGACCCTGTACAGGTACTGGACCAGCACATCCTGACTCCTAGTGCTGGCATGGGCCCTGTGATCAATTTCTTGTCATGTTCAGGGCACCCTGTGCCTGCCAGGTGGAAAGGACTAACTTGTGTTTTTCAAAATCAGCAAACTATCCTGAGGGATGTGGGAGTGAGCTGGTAAATTCTGTTCCTACATTTAAAAATTGTTTCCTTGTGGTTGAACCCAGTTTATAGAATTGCAAATAAACCAGAATATTCTGTAATGCCTGATGGTGTTGACCAAGAACCAGACTCCCCTCTCAGTTGTTTGCATCCATGCACTGATCTGTTGTGGCTGTCCAGGAAACAGCTTTCCAGGGCCTTCCCATAACTCTTATTCAGATTCAGTGTTTTGTTTATTTTTCTAAACTTTCTTCTCCCCTTGTATTTCCAAATACACTATAAGAGAAAATCATTAAAACGGTAAAAATGTTCCTTACATTTTTTTCCTGGGTGAAAACATTTCTCTATGTTTGTCTACATTATGAAAATATGACTATGTGTCTCTTGCCTAGCTACCAATCCATTTACCTATCATCTGTCTACTGTCCTCATCTATTTACCTACACACATGTGCACACACATACACACAAGCACACTGAGAACATCTGTCCCCAAGTTTGTCATTTTAGGATATTACACCTCCGGAACATGAGAGTCAGATGTATTTCCAGCTATTCATAAAATGTGGACCGTCCTCCTTCTTCACAGATGGGGAAGCTGAGAAGCAGTGAGGACAGCTACTTGGTCTGTTGTGCTTTTCTTGTGTGCCTGGTACCGTGCTGCTCACTTGTCTGGCTCCTGTCACCCTTCATGTCAGAGCTACTACTGTGATTTCTCTCAAGTCAGTACCTCCTGGAGTGACTGTCTGAGGGGACACAGCTAGGAAGAGGTTGGGTAAGCCTCAAACCCTCGATCTCAGGCTCCGAGGTTTGTTCTCTCTGGCACAGTGATTTACTGCTTCCCGATTTGATTGTAATTCTTTTATTGCAACCTAGTTTTCATTTCATTTTATTTTACTTCTTCTCAGGCAGAGAACTCTAGCATTTTACTTTTGATCATGCTATGCTGAATGGTGCAGCATAGAACTAAAACTTATCAGTGGCAAATATTATCTCAAGTGTTGGGAGAAAAGCCAAATGAAAATGAAAAAAAATTAACAATTTACCTTAACTATATGGCTGCTTGCACAAAGGGCATTTGCTTGAACCCAAAGTTTAAAAATCCTATTTTTTCCTTATACCAGTGTAATTGTTATATATGCTAATTATGAATTCATAATGAGGACCCAGAGCAGATGGTGCAGACTTGAAAAGACATTCACCGCAAGCAGCTCTTCCCTGTTATAAGTAGGGCTACTGTAGCTCTTTCCTGTGCAGAGGGCTGTGCAGAAGGAGCCACAGGGTTGGGGAGCAGGCAGCTAAGTATGGGCCACATTTAGCTGAATCTTACAGCAGAATGCTTTGGAGCTGATCCCTGCATCTTCCATGGCCATCTTGGTGCCCTGGGGAAAGCCCTAATGCCAGAGAATCAGAGCCTAGGAATTTACTTAGCTAGAATTAACTCAGGCAGAGCTGTGGAGGAGGCAGGCTGGCCTGTGCCTGATGTCCATGAGCCGCTCACCATGGCCTCACTCGGCCTGCTCCTACAGGCTGGGCCCTGGTTTTACTTTGAACCCATCTCTCTTTCCAGGAAAGCACCATGATCCATTTTTATGTTTCGGGTTGGGGGTTGGGTAGGGTCATTGACATCAGTGGCATCTATGTAGTGGTTCATGCTATTAATATTTAAGAGTATTTAATATATTACCACATGTGTACATGTTTGTATTTTGACTCTCCTCCTAAGTGAGAGACAAAGATTTGAATTGAGACTCAACTGCTTGCAAAACCCACCAGTTGTCTAGCAGAGTCTACTCCTACTCTGAAACTGTGTCAATGACTCAATTTATAATCTTCTTCAAGAATGTTTTATATTTTCAGGAGATTATGTTTTAAAAATTAAGTTGTGGTAAGAACAGTTAACACAAGATCTATTCTCTTAATTAAATTTTAAGTATACCATGCAGCATGTTGACCATAGGCATGATATTGCACAGCAAAGTTCTAGAAATTAAGTGAAATTCTGAGATGAGACAGGTGGACATGGAATGCTGTAACTTCAACTTTGGGAAGCTAGAATTATCAATGATAATCTTCAAATCACGTCACAAATACTAGACTTATACTTAAGAGTGTGTTTGTGTTCATTCTTCACACTCCCCTTCTCTGTGAGAACTGAAACATTTTGCAGAAATCCTTTTTTCTTTAAAACAAACAAACAAAGAAAAAAATCCTAGTTCACTCTGGGAAAATGAAAAAATCGTTGTGATTCTCTCCATGATCTCACCCAAATAAGTAGGTAATGTATGTGCAGTCTGGTTAAAGGGAACCAAAGTGCAGGGAGTGGGCTGTATCCACAAAAGCCGCATACATAGACTTCCTTTAAAAGCGAAGTCCCTTCTGCAGGTGGAAATTCTAAAACATGTTAAGTGGACCAACCTAATTTCTTCCATCTGCCAGTAACGAATGCTGTGGAAGGAACACAGGCAACTAGTAAATTGTGTGTGCTTATCGGTAAGGTTGGATTCATTGATTCAAAGTATAAATTGTAGAATTTTTATTTATGTAAGATGTGCCTCACAAACTTCAAATTATTAGGTTCTATCATATTATTGAGAAGGAAATAAACACTTGGTCTCTGTTATTTTCATAGGCTATTGGAAGAGTTTGTAAGCACATAAACATTTCTGGAAAGAGCTAGTTATAGAATATATAACAATTATAACAGCATGGCCGCATAACAATGCAGGTCTACCCTGGAGAGAGTACACCTGGCCCAGGTGCTCTAGCTGGCCCTGCATCTGGGTCACCTCAGATAAGAGGCTGCCATCTAAGTGCATTCTTTGTCCGTTAAATGGATACAAGAAATCTATTCTTACCTCAGACAAATGTTGTAAGATCAAATACAAAAACATAGTTAAAAGTCTTCTGCAAATTTTAAAGTCCTTTGCAAATATCCATGGTTTCTAGAATATAATATTACTATAAATTTTCTCAGCCTATTGATATTTTGGGCCAGATAATTCTGTTTGGGGAAGAAGAGTACTCTTGCATTACAGGATTTAGAACAACATTCCTGGCTTTAAACCTCTAGATACTGGTGATATCACCAGTTGTGATAGCCAAAATACCTCAGACTTTGTAAAATGTGCTTTTAAGGGTAAAATTGTCCCCGGTTGAGAACACTATGTTAATATCACACAGGATCCTCGTCTTGGAAGTTATTAATAAATAGAAGATGATTTTTTTGTAGACTGGATTCCTAGGATCTATTTTCTTTGTAAGCAGGCTTACAAGTTTTCATTCAAAGAAAGAAGATATGAACTGAAAAGATTTATTTAAATTGTAATTTTTGAGTATCACTATTTGAGTATCAATTATAATTTTTGAGTATACAATTTTGAGTATCAACTGTTAATTTTTTTTGCTTAAATTCTTTTATTGGTACATTTTAGGTATACAATACATTTACATTTATCATTGGGTACTTGTACCTGTACATGATATATCTTGGTTCATATTTTTCCCCATTACCTGTGCACCCTTCACCCCCTCCACCCTTCCCTATTTACATAGACTTTGTTTCCATTATTTTTCTTTTCTATAATTTTTCCTTTCCCCTTCTCCTCCCACCACTCCTACTCTTTTGGACCTTTTCTTCCTATTTCAAATTATCAATTATTCGTTTTAATCATTTTAATCCTTATTTACACTTTCAGTTTCTCACACCAGAGAAACTTTTTGGTATTTACACATGTGTGTCCTGTTTATTTCATTTAAGAGTATGGCCTCAATGTGCATCCATTTAGCTATAAATGTCTCTAGTTTCTTGTTCTTTATGGCTGAGTAGTACTCCATTTTATAGAAAAACCACATCTTCCTTATCCAGTTTCCAGTTGATGGCCATTTGTCAATTTTTTTAAATGACTGAGAAATGAGGTGATTGAGAAAATCTCAGTATAAAAAACAATGCAGAATTATAATATCAAAGCAGATTCTTAAATTTTCAAATCTATATGGCAGTGCTTATAGAGGTGACGACTGTGGATATGTTTTATGGCATGAACAGTCTCCCAGGGTCTTGAGTTCCTGCATCTCCTGGTTTAAGTGGGTTCCACTGAGGAGGGGAGGTAAGGAGAGCAGAGTAAAAACCTGGGGTGATACCAATCCCAGAATTGTGGACTCAAAGTCAATCTCCACTACAAATGAACCCCTTGGATACATTACTTAATCTCCCTGAGCCTTGATCTCTTCATATGTGGATTGGGAATAATGAGCTTAATGATTCTTTTGAATATGAACATGATCCTCCTGAATTACCATCCATAGAATATGCACCTGAAGCCTCTAGTTAATTATTATGTTGTTGCAGTAGCAACAGTGGTATAATTACTAGTAGAATTAGTGCTAATAACAGCTAATATTTATTAAGCAGATTGCTTGCTAGAAAATGTACAGTCTTTTGCCTGGGTTATATTCTTTCATAGTTCCACAAGACAATTGTACAAGATGAGCACCATTAGTATTTTTCCAGGTGAGGCAACCAAAGCTAAGAGAACAATTTCCTGCACACAATAATACATATCCAAAGCAGGAGAGTTGGAATTTGAAGCCAAGGCTTTTGGTCCCCACAGCCTACCCTTTTACCCATTTTCCCAAGCATTTCAGCAAGGGCTTGTTACATTACCTCCTGCATAGCCTCTTATTTTGTATGAATGTGCTTTCTTCATCATCCTCCAAGTGATCTTGGCTTTAGTTACAGCAGAAGGTCCCTAACCTATGACTTTTTAGCTTTACTGTGCCATGAAAGCAATATCGATTCTCTAGATACCATACTTCCAATTTGTAATTTTGACCTTTCCGTAGGCTTGCTGCATATGTGAGATGCTCTCTTGAGATACTGGGCAGTGGCAGCAAGCTGCCGCTCCCCATCAGCCATGTGATTGTGAGAGTCCAGCTATGCTGTCTGAGTACTCTGGCCTCGCCTTCCTTGTCTCTATCCTTTTGCCAAGCATCATCATCTCTCCTTTCCTTTCCCCTCAGTATCCTGCTAGGGCTTTATTGCTTTCTCTTTTCCCCACAGATATGCTGCTAGGAAAGAAAATGGTCATTTTCATGTCAGAGCAGGAACATCTGTGGAAGCTTACTGTGAAGGTTGCAGAGGTGCATATGAAATTTTTAAAAGAACTTTAAGTCATGGAATTTACTTTGCACATTAATAAGCATATACCAGGTCCTCATGATTAATGTAATCCTTATGTACTGCAAAAGTGCTAAACATTTTAAAAAACAAAAAAAAATAACAGGAATAAATTAAAAAATAAGTTGGTGATCTGTGTATTTTATTATCAGTACTATCTCAGAAATCATTGCACGATTATGGAATAAAAACATCTTCAATGATATCTTTATGAAGTGAGCTCACTATTGTGGGATCAATGGTATTGGATTTAGGTGGGAAAGGAGAATTCAGAGTTGATAACCATCCTTTTTTATTGTGCTAAGTTTGAAACCATTCGAGGGGTAGATGAAGAGGTCAGAGGTGAAATTGAAACTTCCTGCATTTGCAGAGGAAACTGTTTAGATACTGATTTTAGACTTACAGCCAAAGGCAATGTTTGAAACTTGGCCCTAGAATCAGATTTAATGTCCTCTTACCTTTTGTCCTTGTCCCAGCTGCCCCATGGGGGCAAAAAGGACAGTAGACCCAGTGAGAGGTGAAGATGGAGGCAGGATACATTCTGCTAGATCTTCCACATGGAAACACAAGGCTGGGGAAGTAAGGTAACCTTTCCTGGTACTGCAGGCTCCCATGGTCACCTTGGTTCCTAGCCCTATGTTGTAATTGCATATAATACATGTTGATTGTACACCTGCATTTTCCATGTGTGTCCCTATGAACAACTCTAATGTTTGCAAAACAATTAGAATTAAGTGAGAAAGACTATGATGAAATATTTGAGGGAAAGTCTGTTATCTTTTTGTAGGATTTCTCAGAGCTGATACTGTATAAATATGCACTGTGAAGGTTTACAGGGTTCACCACACAGAATATCCCAAGTGGATGTTCTGCCAGATGCACGCTGGTAAATGCTATCTGAAGCTAAATGTGGAAGAAGGGGTTTTGTTACTCTTTAAATTGGTAAGCTCTTCAAAGAGGATTGGAACTCTAGGAATGGAAAGTCTCGTTAAAAATTAGCTAAATTGCCCCTGTTTAGCACGAGGAAAAGATTGAAACTAACAGCTTTTAGTGTAGCATTCTTTTATACTGAAAGGAAATTTGTATAGTTGTAGGCACATGCAGTGTAGAGACTTGCTTGTAGCTTTGAGTTTAATATATGCATATACACATGGGTGAGAGTATATGTGTGTGTGCACACATGTTTTCCTGATGATGTAGGGGTGATTTTTACTTTCTGTTGACTTTTTTCTACCTGATGTCCCATGAGAGCTTAACTTTTCCCTCCTTTAAATTGGGACATTTTTCCTAATTCGATGAGGCTTCATAAGATCCTGGCATATGGAAGCCGAACAATTCAGTGGTTTATAGGACAGGTGGAGAAATAATCACCTTTGGTGTTAACACTGGCTCCAGCTTCTTTACAAAGAGTTGCATTTTATGCCCTCGTGTCTAATAGGAAAGCCCAGTTCTGTTCCATGCATCCTAAGCCTCAGTGGGATGTTAATACAGCTGGCTCTGGGACCAATGCCCGGCAGCGCTTGGAGGCTCAGGGGCTGGCCAGGAGGGAACTCAACCCCAGTGAACTCTTCAAGAGCCCTGAGGCTATCACAGCCTCCTTGTGACAGTTGCCTGGAGTCAGAGACAAGCGTCCTTCATAATTGATTTTTCTCCAGTTACAAAACTTCCTATTCTTGCACCAAGTTTTATTTCATGAAACTTGTGTGTCATCTTAGCTGAAAATGGAACAGATTGGGAGAGGTGATGATCTAGAAAAAGATGACTACGTATTTTGGACGTCCTTCCAAGCATCATTTAAATGCTTCTTATTATACTGCTTGTACTTGAGGACAGAGTCACACTCTCATGGCAATGTAGTTGCAGTTGCGATGGCACTTCCATTATAAAGCCTTGTTTTTAGGTGCTCATGACTGCCTTGGGGGAAAATCACTCTTTAGGCTGAAATTTCTCATATCCATTCTCACCTTAGAAAGTAACATTCTTGCTTTGAAAGTCTGGCAGGAAGTTTTAGTCTGTGATTTTGTAAGTCCTGTTGAATGGCTCCTTGGGATGGCAGTGGGATGAGGACTTAGTAGGAATGAGATTTGGGAAGTTGAAGGTCCTCATCTGTATGATATTTGGGAGTTGAGATCCCATGATTATTTGGTAAACTTTGCCCTGGAGTGGCCATTTGATTTTTCAAGTGACTTTATTTTTTTGATTCCTGGGTGATGAAGAGTCCATTTATTCTAGTAGCAGTGAAATGATTCTGTGGCACAAACTTGGATTTGATTTGTACTACATTAGTCTAGGCATCCTATGTTGAAGTAGACAGGAGTATATGGCTATTGTCTGGCTTCATTGTCATTCAAGTACTAGTCATTTCTCATCTAGCCTGAAGTCTCTTTTCTGCTATATTCTACCAGAGCTCTAACCTTGCCCTGAAATCCAACTCGTATACCACCTTTCCTGTGAAGGCTTCCACCTGTTATTCCAGTCAAGACCTTTCCTCAGCTGTGTTCAGATAGCATATTTGGATGACTAATGTAGTGCTCACTTGAATCTCCCTCCTATGATACTTCTTAATATGCCTTCTGCTTATGCCTCTTCCTTCTGTTAGCTTGCAGGCTTCCTGAGAATGTTAGAATACTTCATGCACATTGGGTGCTCAATAAAAGTTTGTTAGACTGATTCATTTATCAGCACCACTTATTAGACATCTGCTATATGCCTGGAACTCTTCAAGGCAATAGTAGTATTTTTTGGGATTTTGAATTAAAGTGCCTAAATGAATATGATTCTTATCCTCTGCATATATATGTATTATGGGATGTGTAGCAAGGAGACAGACAAATGAAAAGCAGTAGATCAGTATGCGATCTGGTGAAAGGGTTTCAGCACCAGACCTGCTGTGGACAGTGCCTTTCAGTGGAAGGAACAGGCTCTGTACCACTGTGATGGACAATGGTTGAGGAGTTTGTGGGGAGTTCCTTTCTGAATCTCTTTGCATCATTAAGGTAATAGAAAGCATTTTTTAAAAAAAGCTATTAGTAGAGGTTAATCCAAACTGCTTTCTCTGGTAGTTTTCAAGTTTTTCTTAAAATAAATCAATTTGCTATTAACCTATGGCAAAAGTTAGTTCTTTTAGCAGCAATTTACCGGGGGGAGAGTTCATATCCTTTTTTAAAATGAGTGAACTACATTGTGTCCTCATTCATGTAAAATTATTGAAGAATAAGGATAAGTTGAAAAACAGAATACGTCTTAAAGTTAAGCTTAAAAATATCTGTCCTCCCCCATTTTAGCATTGCTATTATTAACGTCTTCCCACCGATTGATTGTAGATGTTTCTTGTCTTTTCTTGTGTCTCTGTTGTATTGAATTTGAGGTTGGTTCTACTGAGGAGACCCAGCCTGACAGGGAGGATGTGGAAAAATGATCAGAGCCAGTGCTTTTTCCTTTAATTCTGTCTGCTGAGCTGCTCCTAAAATGACACCAGGAGCCAGCATGTGAAGGAGCCCTTGTAAGTTCCTGTCTCTGCAATTGTTGCATTTGGTACCTGCTTATCGAACAAGCTATCTCTTTGGATAGAGTGCCCCTCCGGTCAATTTTCAAATGGATTTGGGTGTTGGAAGATATCCTTAGCTTCTGTGATTAAATCCAACTCAGGATTTGAAAGCAGGCATTCTGCTCATTGGGATAATTAACTAAAGCTTATCCCACTTTGTCCCAAATCCCTGTTGACCTATTTTAGGTGTAACGTTCCAAGAGTTGTGATCTGAAGGTGGAAACAGAGTTGATCAGCAGCATCTTGCCACCCTTTCAGTGCTTGCTTCCCCTCCCCTCATCTCCTTCTCTGTAACCTGACTGTTCTACCTGGAAGTGAAACTGGGTTCAGTGATCTTTTTTTTTAGTACAACCGCCAGATGCAAACTTAGCACGAGGGTTCTAGTGGAAAGGAACACTGAGACTGAGAGAATCAGAGAGGTTCTAATTCATCTTGAAAGCAGGGAATGGTCCCATCCACATGACCTTGAAAATGTCAGGTGTGCACACTCACAGCAGCGCAAGGAAAATACCATGTTCAGTGGTGCTCACCGTCTGTCCTGAAAACTCCCTCTGTCCCTTGATTCCTGCCTTTCATCCCCTCCATCTGTTTGTCTCTTTCTCTCTGTGTCTCTCTCTCTCTTTTTCTGTCTCTCTCAATCTCTCTCTGTCTCTCTTTCTTACACACACACACACACACACAGGTGTTCCTGACCATGCTTTCACAAGCACGCGCTCGCACACACACACACACACACAACCCACACATAGAGTCAAGGGAGGTGAAGGCAAAGAAGTAACAAGGGAACCCAGCAAGAATGTGTGAACCCTCAGAAAAAAGCCCTACTGTTCCACTTGTCATTCTATCCTTAACTCCAGAAGGAAAAAGAAGCACAAGAAAATGACTCAACTAATTTCACAATTACAGAATAAGGTGAGATGGCATTGAAATGGGGATGAAGAACTGCTCTTGACAGTAAAAAGTTTTACCACTGGATGACAAGAACACCTTCTTTTCCTTCCTTCCTGCTTTTTTGACCTCTGCTGTTATCTCTAGATTTATCAGCAATACTAGATGGCTTTTTCACATCAGTAAGCACCATCCAAAATCTAACAATCACAGAGAATCAGAAAAAAATAAATCAATGTCCACAAACAACTGACCAATTTTGGCAAGTAGAATTTATTCATAAAAGCTACAGTTCACTGGGGATTCTCTTGTCTCACATCCACAATGCCCTTGATTCAGATGCCAGTGTGGTGAGCGCCAGGTGGCAGCCAAGGTGGGGAGATGTGCATTGTTCCCCAGTTGCTTTGTTTCCCTAATGCCTGTGCTCTCCCTGTTTTGAAAATCTCAGAGGTGCACTTTATTCTAGAAATTCTATACGATTGTTATTTTGCTAGTTGAAGAAATTAAAGTTGGCCAGCCTTTTTCTTTTCTTTTAGGGGTGAAGTGGTACAAAGGAGGATTCTTCATCTTGAGGATAGACTCTGTGGATTCTCCAGGCCTTCTTCTGATCATGCGTATCATTGCTCTTCAGAGGTTGTGATCACTCATTGGCAGAAACCATCTGAGCAGAAAGACTTCCACATTTCATCTCTATAGTCTGCCCAGGATTAATTGCATACTTTTTACTGAAAGGGAGTTTGTATTTCCTATTCTCTGCCAAAGATAGAGATATTGTTTCAGATCTCTCTCTTATTAACCAGTTTACATTATCATTTAAATTGATAAAGATTTCTCTTCTTATCTAGAGGAAAGGCTGCTCATGAGGGTGCAAGAAGAGGCTACATACTTTGCTCCAGGTGAAGTAAAAGAGGAAGAAGATAAGGTGAAGAGGACAAAAAAGATAGACTGGGAGAGTTTATGTGTGAGAGGGAGTGGCAAATATAGAAAGAATGCATTATCTTACCAGTATGCAAGGGCTTCCAGACCTGAAAGCACAGAGTATATAATTCCATTGACAATAGTTAATTGACAATAATAGTTTGCACTCAGAACTCTGTTTTCATCAGATAGCCTCAGAGCCCTTCACAAAACCACACCTAATGAAGACTCTTGGCCCCCTGTGGAAGGAAGCGAGTATGAATAGCACCCTTCTCTAGCACTGAGACAAAAATATGGTGGCATTCAGTGGCTCTTCCAGTGACTTGTTATTCTACAATTGCCACTCCATGGGGAAGAAAGGGGTCTTCAATCAGTTTGCTGGGGTCTGTGTTTGTGTCACTGAAGTGGCAGGCAGTGACCTGCCCAAGTGACCAGTGTGTTCTGTTGGCAATTAGTTGCCAATCTAACACAAAGCCCGCTGTGCTTGTGGTTCATGTATCTCACCTATGCTGACTGGCTGGCTTGCAGCTTCTTATCTGGTCAGAGCACAGAAAATCCTGTCTTCCTGTACCCAGAGGAAGCTAGGTTGAACTTGCCTGCACAGACAGTATTTAATTTGTGATGGCTTGATGAGGTTAGTCACCTTGCTCTGCACCACTGTGTTTTCCTGGCTGTGTGCTTGCCAGACTCACTTTCTGCTGGTGCTTTGTCATTTGGGGCTGATGGAGAGGGATCTGGGAGGAACAGAGGAGACATGCGTGTGTCTGTCTGGGTGGTGCTGCCCTTGCCCATTCCTGCTCATTCTCCTGTTGGTCTTTGGCTGGCAGCAGCTGCTACTCTCCTTCCTAAGCCCCCCAGATGGGAAGGAAGAAAGATTAGCTCTCCTTGCATCTCATGCCAGGGCTGTATGGTGGATTAGGCTGGCAGAGAAACCAAATAGCTTCATCTTCAGGAACAGGAGAATCTTTCTCAAGGTCACCTTGCAACATGCACATGCTTCTGAGTTGCCCTGAGAAGCCATCTCCTGACTCCATTCATTGATACCCAGGGTTTTCACTTATAGGGGGGATGGCTAAACTTTTCCCATATTGGCACCATTTTTTGGGTCCAATATTTTACAGAACACACCCTTTGCCAATTACCCTATGATAAAATTTTATATTATTATTAGTCCTTTTAATTCTTGCTTTGTAGGGAAATGCATATTGACAAACAGCTACTGTAAATTCAGTAATGATTTTTATATAGAATTCATTTTATTTATAACAATATATAATTCATTTGAAAATAAAATAAGTGTGGCTATGTATGCAAATCACTATTTTTTTCAGGGCAGAGATGACACTTAATGTGCATTCAGATTTGAAACCTCTTGCAATAACTATATCCTTCAAGGTCACTTGGCTCACAAATTGGAAACTTTTGGTTTATAATACAAGACATGTAAAAGTTGGGGTGACTAAGTCCATGAGGATTCCTTAAAATAGATTTAGCACATTCCCAGATGCTTGGATCATTTGGCTGAATTTCTAACGCTGAGTGCCCTGTCCTTCTTGTAGAGAAGCAGAAAAGCTGTGGCATCCACAGTCCATTTGGGAATATGCTTTGAACCCTTGGAGACACCCTTCCATAAGTTCCCTTTTTTCTGTCACTGTTAGATTTATTTCATATATCTTTTTTTCCTAAAGATATCAAAGTATTTTTCAAAATATATTCTTTGCAAAAGCCATGTAAAACAGAACATGTCCATGCTACATCCATAGTAGCTTATAAATGGTGGCTCCAAATAAAAGAAATGGCTCTAAATATACTCTATTTGAATTAGAAGTCTTTTCCCCTTACACTATTAAGGTACAGGAAGCCAACAAAGAGATCTGAAGAGGATTCAGGTCCCTTAGAAATTATTGTAAAGAGAACAGATTGTGGTACAGATCAAGAATAGCTTGACGCCATTCATGGTTAACATTTATTTGGCTCCTGCTATGCCAATCTATTTACAAAGATTTGATAACAAGATACATGAAAAATGCATAATTACTGCTCTGGTTGGTTTCTGTTTTCTTCACAAGAGTCATGAAGAGTAGTTATCTTTATTCCCATTGTTAAGAAAACACAAGTTCAGTGGAATGTGTGACTTGCTCAATGCCACAAAGCTGGTAAATGGCAGAAATGGAGGCAAATGCAAGTGCCACTCAAGATTAAAAACCCTGCCTGTGGTTCAGATGATCTGTTATGAGACCCTGTTGTTCCTAGGAGCAATCAGAGAAGCAGAATGTGCTGCCCAATTGTGAGGCCTGTCGATACCACCATCCCTCACTGCAGACAGCTGCCTGCCCTCTATGGACTACCTTCAGCCTGCCTGTGTCTTCTTCCCCAGGTTATGCAGTTCTGCTGCCCAGGAACAGGAGAGATGCTTTGCAGAGAGATTTCACAGAGGTGGCCCTGTGTAGAGGATTCAGATTCTGCTGTTTTTTTATTAAGAAAAAAAATCTGTGATGAAAGGGTTTTGGTCCCAGACATATTGTTTGACTTTTCACAAGATTCTCAACTTTTCCATATCTAGTTTCAATTTCTGTATATTGATGAGCCATTCATTCATTCATCAGATAATTGTTGGGTGGTCTTCTATGTCTTTTAGGAACTCATTTTAGTGGCAGATGAATAAAAAAGCTAATTCAGTATAAAAAGTAGAGTAATAAAGATCTGGAAAATAGCTATGGATACCTGGTGAAATCAAGGAAGGCTTCAAACAGGAGCCAATATTTGAATCATGTCTTGAAGAACTACAAATTGAACAGGTAGGGAATTTAATTCAGTTTTGCTGGTGTGTGTGTGTGTGTGTGTGTGTGTGTGTGTGTGTGTGTGTGTGTTCATACTCTGTACCAGTTATGGTGCTAGACTTTTTGTATAAAATGGTGACTAAGACAAAGATCATATTCTCACAATGCTACATGTGACTGAGAGGGGGCTAACTCACAGCATGCAACATTAATAAGTGCAATGATCACAGGAGGGCTCTGATTCAATCTGGGGCAAGGGGAGAATTTCAAGCAGAGAGAACAGGTTGTGTCAAGATGATAAATCATGAAAGGGCACAACATGCCCCAGCACAGTGCTTATGGGTAAAAATGTAGATGGTGGTGCTGAGGAATGATTTAAGGCGCAGATGGTAAGGGGTCACCCATGCCTAGCGAAAGTTTGGATTTTAATAGGAAGACAATGGAGAATTTAAATCAGGGACACAGACCAATTGAGACGATTTTGTTTTTGTTTTCACTTGGTAGGGTAGGGGAGAGGAAAAGAGGGATTTCTCTGAAATTAGAAATACAATAGCCTTTCCATATTCATGGTTTTGCTTTCCGAAGTTTCAGTTATGTGCAGTCAACTTCAGTACAATAATATTAATGGGAAACTCTAGAAACAATGTGTAAGTTTTAAGTTGCATGCTGTTCTGAGAATTGTGATGAAATCTCACATTGCTTCTCTCTGTCCTTCCCAGGACTTGGGTCATTCCTTTGCCCAGAGCATATCTATACTGTGCATGCTCACTGCCTGCTCGTCACTTAGTAGCCATTTGATTATCAGACAGACTGTAGTGGTATTCCAGTGTGTGAGTTCAAGTGACCCTGATTTTACTTCACAATGGCCTTAAAGCACAAGAGCAATGATGCTGGCCATTTGGATATGCCAAGAGAAGCCAGAAAGGGATTCCTATAGTATCATCACAATAAGAAGAAGGGTCAGTAAGAAAATATTGAGGTGGGGGGGAGATCACATTTGCATAACTTTTATTACAGTATGGTGTTATAATTATTTGCTTTATTATTAATTATTGTTGCTAATCTTTTACCGTGTCTAATTTATACATTAAACTTGATCACAGGAAAGTATGTATGGGAAAAATACTATATATATCATCTATACAGAGTCCGCCAAAAATGTATACACACTTCAGGAAAGGAAAAACCTGCATAAATATTTTAATGATAAATTTATTAAGACATCATGAGATTAATACAAGTTACCTTTGGCTTCTACAATTAAAAGAAGTGCTCAAAGTGGTGGGCATTAGCTTTCAGACATTTATTAGTACGGTGAACTGCTGCTTAGGTAACTCAGTCACTGACATTGCTGCACATGCATTTTCAATTTCTTCTCTAAGGGCCAGCTGTGCAGTGGGTTTTCTGTGATATACAACATCCTCTAGGGTCCCTGATTTGAAGGTAACATCATGGGGGCAAAAAGGACAGTAGACCCAGTGAGAGGTGAAGATGGAGGCAGGATACATTCTGCAACATCATCTGTTGAAAAAAGGTCATATTATTTTTCTTTTCTTGAAGTAGTATGTATACATTTTTTGGCAGTCTCTCTCTCTCTCCATATATACATATATGGAGATCTCTCTCTCTCTCTCTCTCTCTCTCTCTCTCTCTCTCTGAGTTGGTACTATCCATGGTTTCAGGCACCACTGGGAGCCTTGGAGTGCATCCCCATGGATGAAGGGAGAATACTGTAATAACCCGGGGAAGAAGACACAAACAGGCAGAAGGATGTCCACAGAGGAATACTGCAGTGGAGCTGGGGTGGGAAGAGGGCTTGGCAGAGTGAGAAGGGGATGAACTAAGAGTTGTCTGAATTGGAAGAAAAAAATGCTAGATTGATGAGGTCTGGGGGTTAAAAGAGGGTTCAGAGACATTGCATAGGTTTCTGTTTTGGAAAACTGGGTGCACTAAAACTGAGATGTAGCTTTCCAAATTAAAGCTGGAAGAGGAGCTCTGATGGAGAGTCCAGTCCACATCAGGACACAATCAGCATGGTGCCTGTTGGCTACTCCAATGTTCACTTGGTGAGACAGAGATTCCCCACCAGACCTCAAGAGAAGGGGAGGAAGTGGAAGTTTGTGTTTGGCAGTCATAGCACTCAAATGAGGAGAAAGGAGGGTCAGGAAGAAATCTCTGGGAAAGGGAACAGGATAGAGATGGCAAATGACTTGGGTGGAATCCGAAAGGGCCAAGACCTCCTGTGTGAACTTCCTGAGACTACTGTGGGGACTGATGAGACGAGCTATGTGGAAGCTAAAGCATGTGAAATTCTAGACTAGTGTCACACATGTGCAGGCAAACATTACATATGTCTGCATTTTCTCCTGCCTCTTCCCCACCTCTAGCACACTCCCAAACACTATCTCAGCTGCTGGTCCTTCTTGAAATGAAGCCAACTGTCTTGACCATCCACATCCCAATCATGCTGCTGGTCTTCTTAATTTGTTTGTTTGTTCTTTTTCACACCAAGAAAGCCTTGCCAGGTCCGCTCTGTGCCTTGTTAGCATCTCCATATCCTTTGGGACTTGGTTGGAATATGTCTTCCTCCAGGAACCCTTTTTGATTCTCAGAATTCCCTTCCTCAGCCCATAAGCCCAAGATGGGCCAAGGAGCTCCCCCGGTCTTCTGTAACTCATCCTATTTCCACATGTACCATCTATTGTCTGTTTCTAACACCTTCATTCTCTGTTCTCTTTCATAAGCAGGAGGAGCCCTGTCTTGTTTCTCTTAGAATCCCCACATTCTAGCTCAGTGATAGACATTTAATATAGCTTCAATAAATAGTTGTTGAGTAAAAATGAACAAATAAGATTCTGACTGGGTGTGGTGGTGCTCACTTATAATTTGGGCACTCTAGGAGGCTAAGGCAGGAGGTTTGCAAATTCAAGCCCAGTCTGGGTAACTTTGAGGACCCCATCTCAAAATTAAACAAGGCCTGGGCAGTGTGATTTCCAGTATATCAAGAAAAAAAAAAAGAAAAAGAAAAAAAGATAGACGCATTCAGGTGCTGTTTTCCCTTTTTAGAAATCAGAGCACAGCCTCTGAAGAGTTGTTTTCTTTGACCACTCTCAGAAGAAGCAAAGCAGTCCGTGGGGAGTTGTGACCAAACCAGCTGACAGCACTAATTAAAACACCAGCCCACATGTATGCATGTCCAGAAACAGCATACAGGGAGGATAACTCCTGATATGAACCCATCCCCAGAGCTTTTTCCTGAGCCCAGCTGTTTAGAAGCAATTGCAGCATAGTCACTGGATAGAATTATTTCTGGTGGGTAAATGTGGGTGAACATGCTGGTGGGTGAAACCAGGCAGCCGGGGCAAGAACTGATAGAGAATCAAATTGCAGAGGTTTCAGGAATGAAAACACAGTGAAAAAAAATCCCTGGGGACCTCATCAAGTTTGGGGTTAGAGAGCACAAACAAGGAAAAATATCTGATTGTTGTGTTTCCCTTCAACTGCCTGACTTTAATGTTCAGTGCAGTGTCTCACCACAAACACAAATTCATAGACACAAACCTCACACAAATGAACTCAGCATCCCTTGGCCGTTTGGAGCTAGTGCCTAATTCCTTCCCATCACCAGGATTGACATAGGAACACTGCGGATTTATCTGGCAGTGAAAGTTGTCTCCTAAGACTCGAAAATGCTACTCCAAGGAGAGGTGGTAACTGAGAGGTGGAGAGACCGATCTGGATTCTCACACAGCTCTTTTACAGACTGGTTGTGTGAACTTGGGCAAATTGCTTGGCTTCTTTGAGATTTTGGTTCTTCATCATTAAAACTAGAAAATTTGAACTAACAAATTCCCAGGGGTCCTCCTTTTCTTATGACTATAAGATGCTCCTCTCCCTATTTCATATACATGGATATGTGCTAAGTTCATGTTCATTCAAAGAAAGTGAACCTGATGCTAGAAGGCTGGTGGCAGAGTCATGTCTTGGCCTCCTCTTTTGCGCCACTGTCTTTTCTTCGCACCCAAACCTGGTTTTCTATGGTCATACATACCCAGGGTGTTGTTTATTCAGCTGAATCTTTGCTATTTTTCTCTCTTGGCCTTTGATGATTCCCATTCCCTTGATCTGGCTTTTGACAGTGCTGCTGGGCAATTGTGAGCATCCTAAACCTGTCAGAGAACATTCACAGAGAGGAGAAAACAGAAGAATGGAAATTAGATACATTTATGCGGCTACACACTCATGGACTCACAGAGCTCTCTGCAGTTGCACACAAACCTAGCCAGGATTACTGCCCAAAGTGACTTCCCAAAGTGCCCGAAATAGCAGTTGCTTAGACCTGGAAGGTTTGACCTTGTCACACACATGTCCTGGACTGTAATCTTCAGCCTGACTCAGTCAGTGGGAATGGCCCTGGAAGATGTGACTCTCTGCTCTGTGTTATATTATCAGAGAGACCACGCCTTTCTTCTTAGCTATAGAGGGGGTGGCCAGAGTATGCAAGGAGCTGTACAGAATTGAAATCTCTCCAGCTCGTGGAGTGACAATGTGGTAAACCAATAACTCTCGAAGTAGGCCCTTAATTTTGCTTGAATTTCTTTCCAGATTTTCAATTGCTACTACTCTAACAAGTAAGCCTTCATTACTTCCTTTAAGGGAGCCAATGGGGACTCAGTGAATAATGGCAATCATTGAGTATTATTCAGCAGCCTCAATGTCCTCAACAAATATGGATTGAATGCCTACTATGTGCCAGTACCATCATCTAGAGACCATGACTACAAAAATGATAAACCTTGAACTCTGGCACTCCAAGTTTTGAGTTCAGTACAAGACAGAGTCCAAAAAAAGAATTTATCAGCAGAGCTGTGGAGTAGGGACCAGCTGCTGAGGCTGAAAAAGATAATGCCCAACTCTTTCTTGGGAAACTAGGCAAGTTTCTTATCAGAGGGGATTATTAACAGGAGGGAGGTATGGCTGCTGAAGAAGGAAAGGATTGCCCTGCAAAATATGCACAAATGTGAAAGGACACTGGGTGGAGACTTGAGAGAAGCTCCTGGTGGCTGTGGCACAGGACGTGAGGGTAAAGAGGTTGAGATGAGATGTGTCAGGCTTTTGGCAGGACAATCTCAGCAGTGCACTCTGGGAGCTGATGAAGGGAAGGGAAAAATGGGATTGCCCCTAATCAGCCCATCGGATCCTCTCTGACATGCAGGGCTCAGACCACTCAGAGGTTGTGCAATTAATGATGAATTTCAAAACAAAACCAAGTTTCAAATCATGGTGCTCTGGTTTGAATGTGGTTTGTCCCCACCCAAGCTTATATTGAGGCTTAGTTCCCCAATGTAGCCACCTCAAATTGGGAAAAACATTAAAAATTGGGCCTTAGTAGGCAGAGATTAGGCCATGAAGCTGCCACTCTCATGAGTGGATGAAGGCTGGCTTGCTGGAGTGGGCCAGGTTAGTTAGTTCCCCTAAGAGTGGGTTGCTTTAAGAATAAGGAGCCTGGCTTCTCTCCGATTTCTTGTTTCCCTGGTCATGTTACATGGTCCTTCTGTGTGTGACAACTTCCCTTCCTACTTCTCTTTCGGTTTCTCCACCATGTTTTGACACAGCCCAAGGGCCTTAACCAGAAAACTGGCACCATGTTGTGCTGGTGCTCCAGCCACCAGAATCATGAGCCAAATGAACCTCTTTTTATTAATACATTACCCAGATTTAGCATTCTGTTACAGCAACACAAAACATGGATATAGAAACATGTTCCTTGCACAGTTGGCATAAAGGTTAAACAGAAACAGGAAATCCCTCTGTTTCTGTCAAGGCAGGAATACTGCTGGCTGCTAAAATGGGGCCTTGTAAATGCAATGTGTGGGTTCCCACCAACCAGCAACTTGCCTTGGAGGTCTGTCTTCTGAGAGTTGAGTAGACAATTGTGAGGAGGTAAGAGACAGTTCTCTCTTCAATACTCAAAAAGTCACACTTATGTAAAATAGTGACCCTGAGCAGAGTAAAAGATAAGGTGCTGGACCAGAACTGAAGTAATACGCCCTGTCCGGGTGCCCTCTCCTCACGTGGGAATGTGTGGCTGCTGAGGGGGACAAACGACTCAGGAAGAACAGCTAAGTGGATGTTTGTTGAATATTGTTTCACACGTAGTATCAGTTGCTTTCAAATTTCATAGCAAAATTACTATGGAAAAAAATGCTAATAATAACAGTATCAACTATTATTTGCTGAGCTTTGACAAGACACTATGGGGTAGGTTTTCCATTGTTGGGATAAAATAGCTGACACCCTCAACTTAAGGGAGGAAATATTTTGACTCACAGTTTCTGAGGTTTCAGTTTATGGTTAGCTGGTTCCAAGGCAGAAGTATGGTAAAAGGGTGTGGCAGAGGAGAGCTGCTCAGTTTATGTCATCTGGGAAGCAGGGAACAGGGAAAATGCCCAAGAGGAAGGCATCAGGGACCACATATTGTCTCAGGCTCGTGACCCCCACAACCCAACTAGAGACACCTGGAAGTGTGCTTTCTACTCTCTTAGATGTCTTTCAAGCCAATCAAGTTGCTAATCAAGATCAATAATCACAGTGACATATTTATTTTATTTAGTATGATCTTCACAAATGCCTTACAAGGAAAATATTGATGTCCATTTTATGGGTTAGGAAACTGAGCCATGGCATGATCAAGTACCCATCTTAGAATCATTTGGCTCTTGAGTTAAAATGCCAGGATTTAAGCTGCAGGCTGTTAAGTCTGAGAAGAGAAATGCCAAGAATGAAGGACTTACTCCAAAAATGTGCAGCCTTAGTCTTAGCTCTTCCAGGGAGAACCTGGCCTATTGAATATCTGGTTCTTCCTGATTTCAGTGGGAGGAGGACAAGAAGAAGAAGAGTGGTCCATAATTGGGACTGGGAGTAGCAGACCAGCCCTGCAGAGTGGAGATCACTCTATAAACAGCCGTTAGGTGAAGTAACTCAGCAGAAATATAATGAAGATTCTGCTATGAGACCGTGGTGGGAAGCCCTGCTCTTCTCACCCCTCTGAGGAGTGCTTGCTGTTAGCTATGTATTGCTGCTCAAAATCACAGGCAGTAATTATTGGACAGGAATTTAGCCTGAAAGGTAAGATGAAAGTGATTGGAGCTGCCCTGCTCTGGTTCCCTCTCCCAGGGTTAATGTCTATAGACAGAGGAGAGCAGATCCCTTTGGACCTAGAGAAGACAAATTTTGGAATGCTAGGTCCTATGCCTCTGACTGTAGAAAAATCACAAACAAATGTATCTAAATCTACATTCTCAAAGCTTTTTATAAAATGGCCAGAGCTGGACATCAGAAAAAAATAGATCAATACCTCAACTGCCTCATTAGAACAGAACCATTCTGAGCACTCCAGGCTGAAGGAGCCTTAGTTTATCCTGGTCCAACCCCATGAGAAGACTCTAACCCCACCTTGGTTGTAGGATGGGTTTTAAAATTTTCATCTTAACTTTTATTTTCATTTCTTGATTTGGCTCCTATTGCCTGAACCTCGCTGTTTTGTTTCACGGCTACTGCTATTTTGGATTTGTGAAGTCATTTCTATTCTTAAGTGAGGAAGTGTGGTCAGACAGTGACAGCCCGCAGTCAGGAGCTCTAACATCTCCCCTGGCACATGAGATGTGCAAAACTAGATCCAGTTTTCCTGCTTTGCTTTCCAGGAGATGACTAGACTGATTGTCCTTAGAGGATGTCACAGGCTGGCAGAGGCTACTTGGTGGAGTCTTTGAGTAGGCGTTTCTGTATACCTCCAGTTTTGTGCCCAGAAGCAGAAAGGCACACCAGGGACTTGAGAGGACAGAACTTGTCGGTTGCAGTGCACCAGTAAGTTCTGAGATTTCCAGAACTCGGATATGAGACATCTTTGTCTGTAGGATTTTTTTAAAGATAGAATCTCACTTTGTAGTCCAAGCTGATCTTGAACTCACTATGTAGCCCAGGCTGGACTCGAACTTGTGACAATCCTCTTTCTCAGCCTCCTGACTGCTGGTATTATAGGTGTGCCACACCTGGCTCTGGCCTTACCTAGAGACTGATATACCCTGGACAGGACTAACTACTCCCTTGTATGCTAAAGATAATGCTCATTTACTGTCCTTCCAACACACATTCTGGTCCCAGGCCTTGCAGACACACAAAGGCACCTGGCAAGCCAGCTCACCTCTCTCTCTCCCTCCTGTTCCAACTGTAATTGAAAAAATGCTTTCCTGTCTTAAAAATGCATGGGCACAGAAGATGAATGGGGGCTGAGAGCTAAATCCACTATTACTATTCTACTGAACCTGTTGTTTATTTTCTACGGAAACTAAATAATGGATCTAAACTGTTTGCTATTACTTTAAGGAGCTGCTAGTGCATCATAGAAATCTTTGAAAACATTCTCTTTAGATTCATGACTCTACTTCAAATATAGCCATTTTCTCCCCTCTGCCTTTTTTCACCCCCAAAATGTTTGCAAGGGCAAAGAACATTGCTTGGCCAGGAGTTTCAATAGCAGTTTGTCTTTACACTTCTGAGCCGGAGTGTTGCAATTATGTCAGAGCATGAACTCTATAGTTATCTGTCCTAATTATGGAGACTTAGGTCCTTTGCTGTCACTTACTATTTCCCCCAATATCCTGCCATGAGCACTGTGAAGAGACTTAGCCAAGGCTGTATAGAGATCTGATGACAGGGTTAATATTGGCCCCATGTCATGATTCTACTTCTAGATCATGAAACCAAGGATTGATACTCTAAAGGAAAGAAAAATTAAATTCATTAAAGGTCCATTACATAATTGTTTAATCACATAATTTTGCTTTTGGAAGATAACTTTTTATTGATCATTTATTCTGACTCCATGTTATATTGCTGGTGAAGTGCTTGTCTGTCTCAATATCATCTGGGTAGGTGGTGACAGAATTAAGTTTGGAAGCAGATATCCCAGTCTAGGCCTCTTGCTTCCCCCTCCCTCTACTGATGATTTCTGCATGAAATAGCAGAATTTATTTAGCATTTTTGGTTATTTCTTTGCTATGCAAAGACAGATGGACTAGCTTCTAATGACAGATCCCACTAGGTTCTAATGACAATGACACATGGAGAAGACACCATCCCTGGATCCTGAAGTTCAGAAGGTTAGAGGCCACCAGACTATATCTTTGTCTTCCTCCACTCTCTAAAGCAGCAATTCTCAGCCAGGAACTTAAATTCCAACTATCATAGGACCTTTTTAGAAATTTCACCCTTGACATTGAATAAAAATTTCTGTGGGCATTTAAAACATGTGAATTTTTTGTAATGTCCACTGGGGACGTTGAAGAAGGTCATTGTTAAGAATCCCAGCTCTATAGCCTTTTGGTGATTGATAATGATGGTTGTAGAAAGGAGTGAATTCTGGATGGAGGCAGGCAGGTAGGTAGGGTAAGTTTCTACTGGAGGAAATTGTCAGGGCAGAAAAACTCATTCTACTCTCTTTTCAAATCCAGCCTTGACAATATAGCCTAGATGATGGCCATGGCTTGAATGTGCCCCACAAAGTTCAGGTGTTAGAAACTTCATTCTCAATGCAACCATGTTGGGAGTTGGACCTAATAAGAGGTGATCAGGTCCTGAGTGCTCTGACCCCATAATGGATGAAAGTCAGTATCCAAGGGGTTGGTTAATTGTTGTGAGATTTACCTTGCTAAAAAAGTGAGTTTCATCTTGTTCTCTCTTGCTCTCTTGTATGATCACTTTCCCTTCCATCTTCTGCAGCATAAAAGTCCTTGTTAATGCCAGTACCTTGGTATTAGACGTCCTAGACTATAAATGTAAGAAATAAATTTCTTTTCTTTATAAATAACCCAGTCTGTGGTGTTCTGTTATAGCAACATGAAACACACTAAGATATGAACTTGGCACTAAAAAAGTGGGGGTATTGCTATAACAAATAACTTAAAATGAAGAATCATCTTTGGAATTGGGTATTGAGCCAGGTTCAGGCTAGAAAAAAAGTTTAGATTTCTCTATATGGAGCATTAAGGAAGATTTTGAAGGGACAGAAGAGAAGAAACATAGGAAAATTCTGAAACTTCCAGTAATAACTGAAGTAATTCTAAGCAGAATGTTGTTATGCTTATGGAGTTTAAAGACCATTCTAATGAAGTATTAAATGGAAATGAAGAATCCAGTATTGGAAACAAGTAAAAGGCATCCTTGATAAATGATGATGAAGAACTTGGCTGAAATGTGCCCAGACTCATTGGCTTTATGGAAGACAGAATTTTAGAGCTAGAATATTTGGTGGAAGTTTCCATATGTAAGGAACTTCGTGGTTACTTTTAACCACCCACAGTAAGATGTGACAGGAAAGAAATGACTTAAATGTGGAATCTATAGTTAAGAGAGAAGAATGCAAAGATTTGGAAAATCTGTGACCGGCAACATAAAATATGAAAAGCATATCTGTAAGTTCAAACCACGGGTGTGGCCAATTGACCTCTACTAAGGAGATTAGCACAGATAGAAGGGACCATCAAGACCCCAAGGACATTTCAGAGATCTTTGAACTGCCTTTCTTATCACAGACCCATACTCTGAAAGGAGAGGATGATTTCAGGAATGGACCCAAGGCACCTTTTCAGGGTCCCTTCCCAGAGTCCTGTCAAGTCTTTCTTCCCTGAATTCTTAAACAACATCTCCCTGGCTGCAGCAGGTGTGGCTCAGACAGACTCAGGTGCAGCTCATGCTGTCACTCTGGAGGGCACAGGCAGTGAACCTTGTTGGCATCCACATGATTCTGACTCTGCAGATGTGATGAATACAAGAGTGGTGGAGCCACAGTGGCTTCCACCTAGATTTCAAAACATGACCCAGACCATCTAAAGAATCTTGCTGCAGGAGCATATCCATCATAGAGAGCCCATTAGGGCAGTGTCCAGCGGAGCCTGGCAGTGGAACAGCCCTGAGACCACAGAGCCATAGTGCCTCCAGCATGTAACTCCTGCCTGGGAAAGCAGCAGGCATGAGGCCCAACCCAAGAGATCTCAAGTATGAGCTTATCCCAACAAATCCATAGAGATGAGTGGTCCGAGGCTTTGGAGGTTTTAGTCCGTACCCCCGTGTGCCCAGAATGCAGGACACGGAGTCAAAGGGGATGATTTGTCAGCTGTAATATTTAGTTTTGTTTCTTTGTTGTGTTTTAGACTTCTATGAGGCCAGGTACTCATTTCTTCTTGCTTTTTTTCCCTTTTGGAATAGAAATGGCTAGTCTACGTGAGTCCCACCACTATATTTTGGAGTGATATAATTTATTTTGATTTCACAGGCTCACAGCTAGAGAGAAATTTGCCTCAGAATGAATCATGCCTGGAGTCCCACTCATATTTGATTTAGGTGAGATTCTGTACTTTGGACATTGTAAGTTGATGCTGGGACAAATAGGAATTTTAGAAAGTATTAGGATGGAAGTGGTACATTTGCTTTGTGAGGAAGTTTGGAGGCAAGAGGCGGACTGTTATGTGTTGGCAACTTAACCCCCAGAGCAACAAGGGTGGGAAGTGGGACCGAATTAAGAGGCTTTTCTCTTATAAAGAGGTCCATATTATTATCATAGGAGGGGCTAGTTATTCCACCAGTGGGCTTCAGCCTCTCTTATCCTTTCTCCTCTTCAGTTCCTTCTGCTGCTAAAGATGAAATCTGGGACCACACACATGCTTGGCAAGCACTCTATCACCAAGTATCACCCTAGCACTCCCATCTTGCTCTTGCCTTCAGCCATGGTATGGCACAGCACAAAGGCCATCATCAGATACTTCCATCTTTTTTTTTTTTTGGTATTAAATTCTTTTATTGGTACATTGTAGGTATACAACACAATTACATTTCTCATT
>NW_004624812.1:1419657-1445635 GCF_000247695.1 Heterocephalus glaber
TTCCCTTTGGGGTTGCTGTAGGTGATCTGGAAGTCTGGTTTTGAGAATTATTTATGTGTTTTCTCATTTCGACTGGGGTGGGGGGCTATTAGTGCCTGCACAGTTTACCTTCTCTGAGCTGCGTGAGGTGGCACAGGGGCTGCAAGCAGCGGT
This sequence comes from Heterocephalus glaber, assembly GCF_000247695.1. Next base: position 1,419,811 of record NW_004624812.1, read on the forward strand.
AGGGATGGTGACCAAAAAGCCCTTTCCTGTGGGCTGGGAGCAGCCGGAGGGATGGTGGCCAGGAAACCCCTTCGTCTGGACCAGGAGCAGTGGGATGGTGGCTCAGAAGCCCCTTCCTCTGAGCCAGGAGCAGCAAGACAGAAGGTGGCCCAAAAGCCCTTTCCTCTGGGCTGGGAGCAGTGGGAGGGATGGTGACCGGGAAGTCCCTTCCTCTGGACTAGGAGCAGTGGGATGATGGCTCCGAAGCCCCTACCTCTGGGCCAGGAACAGTGGGACTCAGTACCTTGGTCTGGTGGTCTGGTGTCCTCTGCGTCTTTGTAGTGTGGAATCAGGTGGCTGCCTGTCTGCAGCGGGGTGATTCAGTGTCTTCTGCACGACCTCTTCCATCTTGATATTGAACTTCTCAGCTTCCATAATTGTGAAAAATCAATTTGTTTTCCAAATAAATCAGCCATTTTTTTGTATTCTATTATAGCAACATAAAACAGGACAAGACAATAATTTCTCTGTAAGGGCGTGGAACCACATCCTACAGCCATCTTGCCTCACCTCCTGAATCTCCACTTTTTCAGAAGAAATAGCAAGAGAAGACTAATTACAAGATGCTTGGGTATCTCTAAAACCAGGAGATATCATGATGTGATCCACATCAAAATGCGAAAACTAAGCCAGTTGCTTTCATTTTTGATTTCTTACTTTGGGCCTCACATGGAAGATATGCCTGAGTTGGGAGGGAGCTCTTGGCCTGCAGAAATGGTCTGCATGAGTCAAAGGCTATTTTCAGTTTCTATCCTCTAGGATGAAAGACTTCCTCATGGAGGAAGGTGAAACTTCACCTAATTTGCTCCAGATGTGGTCCACAGGTCAGCAGTCTGCTGTTTCAAGAGTCCGGTATGGCTCCTGGATGGCTAGGAAAGGGTACGCTGTCCTCCTGAATGTGTGACCCCATGGTGTGGCTGGGCACTGGCCTGCAGGGAGAGGAGACTAGGTGGGACTCTGAGCAGACTCATGGCTCATGGGCTACTGTGGTGTGCATCCTCGGCCAGGCATCCCTGCCAAGGACTCTCTCAGATCTGGGTGGGGCCTGGCAGCAGGGACAAGAGAAAGGAGGGAGGGGAAAGGGGCTCCTGAACTGGAAGAGATCCTGTGCAGCCTGTCATCAGGTTTCAGCTGTAACTCACCAATTCTTCTGGGTAGTGAGGGCATGTGGCTCCTCTGGCTCTCTGAGAAACAGAAAGCACCCAGGCTCTTGAGTGGGCTTCCATCTGAGACAGGGATCTTTGGCAGGGGTCTGAAAAATCTGTGCTGGGCCTTCCCCAGGGGGAAAGAGCAGTAACAAACCCATTGCAGCATTGTTTTCCAGACCAGACCCTGTCTTAAGGAATAAAATGAGTTGGCTGCGGGCCATGTGTTGCCTACCAGATGAACATCAATTGGCTTTTTAAAAATTTATTTTAAAATATTAATACACAGTACAGTGTTTACATTCTTTGTGTGAAGTTGGTACTTGTACATAATACAATTTAATTCCTTTTTTCATCTCCTTTTCCTTCCCTCTTCCCCCATCCCCCCATCTCTTCATTTCCTTCCCATTTGAAAAAAATCTATCTCCCTACTTCCTATTATTTATCTTTTACTTTGCTCTTTATTATAATCTGGCTTTTTAAAACTTGAATTGAAAATGCTCTTCGCAGGGCATGCACTTTCCAGTTTTCCTTAGTTTTTGATTTCTCTACTGTATTACACTCAGCTGAGTTTAACTTTTATCTTGTAGCTTGGACTGTATTATCACTTGAGCTGTTTGAAGCCATTGCTCTATTTGTAAATCCATGCAACAACTGTAGAGGGCAGGCACTATCTCCTTTTTCAGTTGAAAAAAAACACTAAAAGAGAATATTGATATGGCTGAGGTCATAAAACTGATGAAGTCTGACAGACAGGATTCAAATCCCAGACTGATAGACTACAAAAATTTATTCTTTCAACACATGTCAGATAGTCTCTGGCTGTCTATTGTACCCCCCTACCCAATTTCCCAATTTGTCTCTCTAGGCTCTTTTGTACACTCACACACACACACACACTCACACACACACTGTTGACATCATTGGATCTGGGGATATGCTGATGCATTTCTCGTCCTCCTCCTCTTTGTAGCCTTCTGGTGACTCAGAAACTAAGTGGGAAGATTCTTCCTGATGATCAGCAATGTTGAGCACCTTTTCATGCACCTGTTGGTCATTTATATGTCTGCTCTGGAGAAAGGTCTGTCCAATTCCTTTGCCCATTTTTATTATTTATTTATTTATTTGGTACCGTGGATAGAATTCAGGACCTTGCGCTTGTGGGGCAGGCTCAGCACCCCTGAGCTAAATCCTTGGCCTTCCTTTGCCCATTCTTAATTGGGTTATTTACTTTATTGCTATGAAGTGGTAGGAATTCTTTGAAAACAATCAAAACAGAGAGTAGAATATTGGTTGCCAGGGCTGGAGGAGGGAGAAAGAGAGGGTTGATATTAACAGATGAAAAGTTTCTGTCTTGGTAGATGAATAAGTTCTAGGCATCTGTTGTACAGCCTTGTGTCTATACCTAACCGTACTTGTATTGTGTACTTAAAATTTTGTTAAGAGGGCAGATCTCAAGTAAAGTGTTATTATAATTTAAAAAGCCCAACAACAAAAACTTAGGGTGAATATGAGGACAAGCGAATGATGGAGTGGATACTGCATCTGTTTTTCGGAATCCTTGGATATGGCAGTAAAACCTAGAACTGTCTGGATGGAATCTATGAGCCCTTTTCCCTTTGTCCTTCCCAATCTTGTTACTGTAATTTGGATCATTCTCAGCATTGAATGTTTGTCATGAAAGAAATCCAAAGTTGTGAGTACAGAAAATTAAATAATAGCTCAATTTGCATTTAACTCAACCATCATCACCACGTGAGGATCCACAAGGTTTGGGGTGCTGCTGACAGTTTAAAATCCTCCTCAATTAGAAAAATCATGTGCATCTCCTCTTTGGAGTTTACATCCCTGTGATTGTGACAACCACAGTAAGTCATCTGGCAGCAGGTAACATGGAGTCTTGATGGAAATTGCTGAATTTGCCCTCTATTGAGCAAAAAGCTGTTGGGCTCAAATTACTTTCTGCACAAGTATGAGTGAGTGACCCTGTCATCCTGACCCTTCAGGCTATCGTGGCTCAAAGGTCTAACCTTCCTTATCACTCCTAAAAGTGTTTTTTTTCTTCTGTGATGAAAAAGAAAGTGTGTTTATTTTCCTTCTAGGACCATTTTTTTCCATACTTTTTTTCCATATTGAAGGCCGGGGGCCATTTTCTGGATGGCAGTGAAGCATGGGAATGCTTAATAGCCATGAGATAAAGTCTGGCAGGTGGTGGGACAGGTGTCACATGCAGCCATGTCAGATCTGGGAGAGGGCACAGCTCTCTCTTATTGTCCCTGTGGAAGAATTCATTTTGAGGGGCTTATGCACAGTGGTGTTAGATAAGAATGTTATTTCACAGCAAAGTCCATGGCTCAGGACAGATGTTCATCCCATTACAAATTACATCTCCAAACCAGCCTTAACTTTCTCCAGTGCAGATTTTGGTATTCAACCACTCCCTCCCAAAGTCTTGCTTCAATGATTCTTGCAGGCAAGAAAGAAAGCAATAAGGCTATGGTTTATATCCAGATGTCTCCCCAAAACCTTATGTGCTTTTTCCGTGTAGGTGGGGCTTTTGGAAGGTGATTGGATCACAGGTGTGTGATACTCATCAACGAATTAGTCAATTGATGAGGTTATAGCTCAATGTGATGTTAAGAGTTGAAGCCTTGTTGGAGGAGGTGAATCACTGAGGGAGGTGGCCTGGAAGAGTCTATCTCTCTCCCTCTTCTCTCTATTGCTCATTGATTTCCTGACTGCCATGCCATAAGCAAGCCTCTTCTGCAGTGCCCTTCTGCCATGCCACCCTGCCTTGGAGCTAGCTGACTATGGACTGAAAACAATACACAGTGTGAGGCAAAATAAGCCTTTCGTCCTTTAAATTGTGGGTATTGGGTATTGTGTCCCAGGGATGAGAAAGAAACTAAGATAGGTGGCCTGTCAAATGGGTTTGTCAACATTGCTAGGCTTCCAGGGGTTCTATAATGTGCCTTCTTGGCTAGCCCAGTCCTTGCTGTCTCTCTTTAGGATCTAGCTATGCCCAGCAGATCTAGGATGAGTGTCCAGAAGGAAGAGGTAGGAGATATAATATTAACAACAGTGACTGAAAAATGGTCATGTGAAAGGAGTAGATTTTCTTGCCTAAATGTGAAATTGAGGAATAGAACCAAAAATGAGTTGGCACCAGGGGCTAACCCAAGGAGAGGATTGAAATGGGACAGTGTACCAGAGTCAAAATTAAGAATGTTTATTAATTTGGGAATTGGAACAAAAAATGAGTTCTGATGAAACATCATGGCGATTGGATGGGAGATGACAGAAGTATGTGTGTGTGGGGGGGCTGCCTAGACATCAATCCAGTGGGAGCAGGTGTGGCTGCCACTCACATAACATGGACCCTGCCCTTCACTTCTTTGCTTCAGCAACATTCATTGCCTTTCATCCTCTCAACCATCACTCTCAGCAGTCCTATTCTCTAGTCTCTCTAGGACACCTGACCTGATCTCTTCACCTGGATAATGACTGGTTATTTCAGTCACTGGCCTAAATGTCACTTCCTGTATATAGGTGTTCCTGCCTACCTGTCCCTCCTTGGTTTGAGCTGGCCGCTACCTGCTTGTGCCTTGATAGTTCCCTTACTTTACCTATCCCAGCATTTATCACACTTTCCTATAATCACTTGTCCACTGTGACTCTCACCCTACAGACTGTAGGTGTCAAGAAAGAAGAGACTGTGTCTATATTGCTTGTTCCTCTTCTCCACTATCTTGTAGAGTAACTACCCACAGTAAATAGCAAATGCAATTTTATTTATTTGTATGAAGCACTTTCTTTCACCTGCTCTGAAGCTCATGGTTTTTATCAAGAAATATCAAGGTATAACTGACTATTCTATTGTCCAAATGGGTTAGTCTAGTCTTGCCTCCTCAAAAACTGCAAGTCTTCTGAATAAAGAAGCTCTGTTTCTGTCTCTCTCTCTGTCTCTGTCTCCCTATCTCTCTGTCTCTGTCTCTCTGTCTCTTTCTTTCTCCCTCTCCCCAGCTGTTTTCTCTCCCAAAGCCCAGCACAGTGTTGAAGATGCTCAATTAAAATATATGATTTGATTGTAATGTTTAGCTTTCAGAAAAGAGAGATGAGCTTTCTTTTAAGCCATGAAACAATTTGCCCCAAACTTGTCTGAGTGTTTAGGATCAGATAAAATTTCTTTCTGAAATAGGAAAACAGGATGTTAGCAGGTCTTGCCCTCTTCCTTTCCCTACAGTGATGAAGCATGCATTTCATTCTGTTGGAGTTGCTGTCTGTAGCCAGTAACCCTTGGGATTTGAGAGGGATTATTTGGCCACTGGAGGGCTCTTACGTTTTCCCATGTAATGCAATTGAAACCTATTCAAAATGACTGAATAATTAATGCCACATTGTACAAAGTGTGCTCCCAGCTCCCATCACAATTTCCTTAAATGCAGAATTTCAAGAAGACCAGACTTAATTTACTGTGTTTTGCTTCTTCAACAAAAACATGAGATGAATAATTTCCCCACATCATGGTTTTACATTTTCTCATAAATAGGGCATCTGTTAATGTGGATTATTATGTATGCAATGCTAACACGATTAGCTTCCAACACCCCAAAAAGCTATTTTTTAAAGGAATGACTTAGGAAAAAATGAGAGTGAGAATCAAAGGAGAAAAATATTAAGGAAAATTTGATAAGGGCAAGAAGTTAAGAGCAAGCTAGGAGTAAGCTTGGCACATCAGTGAGGTGGGTAGCATTTGTTCTACACCATTTATCATGGGCATACTAGACATCAAGTTCTGTACTGGCTATGGAGTATGAAATAACAGCCAGTAATAGTAAGAGCCTAGACTGTTAAAGGTCTTAACTTTGTTTTGTTCATGACTAAAACTTGGAAATCAGAGCCTGACATGCAGTAGGTATGCAATAGTATTAAGTACACATACAAAATGAGCTAAACACTTTATATATATTTTGAATTATTTTAAAAATGTGACACATTTGTTACAATCCTTAATCCTTACAATAATGTAAGGCTAGTAAGACTACTATTTGTGTTTTATAGATGGGGAAACTGAGATTAAGTGAGATTAAATAGTCTGAAGTCACTAGAGAAGAAATTAAAACCCAAAGTATTCTGACATCAAGTCTGACATAAAATACGTGTTTCCAAACATTAAGCTGTATTTCTTTCCTTTTTTATTATTTATATTGGTACAGTTAAGGTAGTCAATATAATGGTATTCATCATTGGAAATTTGCACCTTTACATGATCCATCTTGGTTCTTATTTTTACCCCTTCCCCTGCCCTCTCTTCAACCCCTCCACCCCTCCCCATCTTCACACCTAGTACCAGAAATAAATGTGCAAGCAAGTAGTCAAAATAAAAGCAACATAATTGGGAAAAGACACTTTGTTGTATCCCTTGTCTGCCTACAGAGATTCTGGAAAGGGTTCATGGAGGAATTAAAACTCGATCTGGTTCATAAAGATGATGTCAAGCAGAACCACAGCTGATCTCTCAAAGACATATGCATAGACCATTGTTATTATGGCTTTTGAGGGATCATTTGTTACTATGCAACAACCTAATTATCCTGACCGGCACACCATGTTAAGGAAACATCAACCAAAGCATATGTATACATATTGCCCTACTGTATGTTGTGTATTTGTATATATTACTTTTCTAAAGTCAAATATGTATATATACACGCACACACATATATAGAAGAGAGAAAAGCTCAAAAAGTTTCTTTATGCTTAACATACCCTCTAAAGTAGAACAGAAAAATACAGAATTTTACTTACATCTCAGCAGCCCCTCCCATACACATATATTCATCTCCTATGGCTGTAACAAATTATGAAAAGCTAGGTAGTTTAAAACAAAGGAAATATATACTCTTCTACAGATCTGAAGTCCAGATGTCTGAAGGCACAGTGTTAGGAGGGCTGGCTTCTTCTGGAGGTTTTAAGGGAGGATCTGTCCCAGGCCTTTATAGATTCTGCTGGGCAGCTTTCAGCAATCCTTGGCATTGCTTGGTTTGCCAATATATTGCTCCCTTCTCTGACTCCATTTTTATATGGTATTTCCCTCAGTGTGTCTCAGATCTGCCTCTTCTTTCTCTTATAAGAACACCATCCATCTGATTTAGGGCCCACCTTAAATCCAAGATGATCGCATCAGCTTTTGGTTACTGTGACAAAATACCTGAAATAACTGACAAAAAGGAGGAAAGGTTCATTTGGTTTTGCTGTTTGGATGACTGCAAACCCATGATGGTTTGGCTCACAGCTTTGGGGTCCGTGACAAGGCAGGAGCATGTGACAGAGGAGGCTGCTCACCTCATTGTGACTGGGAATCGAAAGAGGGAAAGAAGAAAGGTCTAGGTTCTCAGTGTCCCCTTCAAACATCTCCAAATGCCTTACTTTCACAGCTCAACTAGCACCACAGGCTGGTGACCACACCTTTAACACATGGGCAATTGGGGACTTCTAAGATCCAAACTCTGGCAATCCTTAATTTAATTACATCTTTTGTTTTAAAAACAGACCTATTTCCAAACACACAATCATGAGTATCAGCAGTAAAGACTTGGGCCTATGGGGTGGGGGGCAAAGGGACCACAGTTTAATTCACAATAGGCTCCTAATTACCTTTCTCCTCAAGGGTAATGGTACTTTGTTTCATCTGTTTTTCTACTTCACATAAAAGGAATCACATGGTTTGTACAATTTTGTGTTTGACTTCTTTTTCTCAAAATTGTATTTGTGAGATTCATTCAGATTGTTGTATACAGCTTTACAAAATTTACTGTCATTGCTGTATAGTATTTCCTTGTGTGAATGTAACATAATTTATCCATTATACTATCATGGGCTTTTAGGTTGTTTCAGTTTGGTGCTATTGCAAATAATGCTGCTCTGAACATCTTTGTACATTTGTAAGGTGAACATGTGCATGAATCTATGTTGGGTATATATCCAAGAGAGGAATTGCTAAGGCACAGGGCGTACACATGATCTACTTTAGTGGAAGTGTTCATCAGTTGTTCTCCAGTGCAGTTATACACAACACGGAAAGATTTAAAACAGAGGAGAGGTGTGGGCTGGTTTATACATTTAAGAGATCACTGGCTGGGATGCACAGGGCACAGAGGTTTGGCTTCAACCACGTTCACAAAGGACAGTAAGAAGAGGTGAAGCTAAAAGACAGAGTATGGAGGGCTTTCTAACTTAGAGCCTAGAAGTGTGGATTCCTTTTGTTAGGAAAAAGATATTTTTAAGAGAGAATGGCATTATTAGATTTATTCCTCAGGAAGATGGATGGGAGCCAGTTAGAAAAAGAAATTAGACCTTGAGGGGGTTGTCGAGTGTGTGACCCCAGGATTGTGGTGAGAGAGACACAGAGCTGGAAGATGGGAGCTACATGACTGTGCAGAGCAGGCACACCCTGCCAGCTCCCCCAGGTGTCACATAGGAGATACAGGGTGGTCATCTGAAGCTTCCAGGTTAGCAATCTCTTTAGCACACTTTGTCCAGGGCAGTGAAATATGGAGTGGACCCAAGTTGCCACTCTCATGCCTACATTCTGGACATGACACGGCAGAGATAAGAATGTGAGTCCTTCTGGCTGCACTTATTAGAGGAATTTGCCCTGGGGCCGTGAAGAGCATCATGGCCCTGACATGTGCATCTGTCTATATTGTACAGTGTTCTGGGGCCACCTCTTGATTCTTAAATATCAAGAAGGAGATAAAAGTAAATCTGGGACTCACTCAAGCAACATTTATTAAGAAATCTCAGTAAAGTATTAATTTGACCCTGAACATGTCAAGGCCAAAGGGAGGTTGGAAGGATGCACTTGAACTCACTGGGATGTTAGGGCGGATGTTGGTGGAGAATATATCTTAACTAGATTTGGAAAGGTGAGTGGGGCTTATGAGGAGAAAGTGCTGGGAAAGAGGCTGAGGAATGGCGCTGAAAGAAGGTGGTCAGGAAGGTGGAAGTTAGTTCCTGGCAGAGGAAACAGCACAAGTAGATACCAAGGAATAAACAATAACAGCTTAAAGGCAACATGCTTATACTGGGTGCCAATCAGCATGCTAAAAATTTGGTCTAGGTTTCCACCTTGGATCTTCCTCACCTTTAATAAAAGCAGGCATACTTGTTATTTTCATTTTACAGATGGAAAAATCAGGGGTCAAAGAGGTCAAGCCATTCAAGGCAGGGACCCATGGTTTCTAGCAGACAGCAGAAATTTTGACTCTAGAGCTCAGGCTTCTGGTCACCATGAGCCTCTGCCTGTGAGGAGGTGGTTAGAAGCAGTATGGGCAGGAAGGCAGGAGCTTGCAGCTTGCTCACGATGAAGTTACAGCAGGCAAACTCTTCATTCTCAGCATGGCACCTGGCAACAGATTATTTTCCAAAATTCTCTTCTAGCTCATACCCAGAGAAATAGGAATGTCACTTTAAGACTTTGAAAAATACTGGTGACATTTACCTACATTGATACATTAGAATAAAAATAGCCCCTCCTGCCCTCCTCATTTAACCCCTTCTCTTTAGCTCAATATTCCTCAGTTTTGCCTCTGCTCCATTTTTCCCCCTTTGAAGATGCATCAGGTCTCAAGTTCAGCTTAATCCAACTGCTAGATGTATTATTCATTTCTGCGCTTTAATGATGTGATAAGGTTTCTGGAAATAGGAAAAGGCTCATTAAACTGTCATTTGAATATAGATCACACCTAAATTCTAAGGAAGACAAAGTCTGCCAGCCGAGGATGCATTTGCCTTCCCAACACTGCTCTCCACAAACTGGGAAGGCAAAAGGAAGCATTTCCAAGACAAGATCCCTCAGATTAGCATGTACTCTTGATTTATTCTGTAATTAATGACAACTCACAAACAGAATGAGGGATTCAGAGAGGCAGAGAATGAATACAGGAAGAAGGAATCTGGGATACAAACCTAGTGATATGCGCGTGTTGTCCCATCTGTGATCCGTGGCTTGATCAGACAGGCTCTGTTGGAAATAAGGGACTTGGTAGGGATTTTAATTTTACTGCCATGGTTTAGAGTAAATCATACCTGCCCGCAGAAGTTGATTTGAAAACACAGCCATTTGCCAGCCATTTTCCCTTTCTGTTTGCTTTCAGGTTTGAGAAAATGCTAGAAAATGCTGGAGTGCAAAGAAAGAATTCAGTGGTGCATTCTGGTGCCCATCCATTTTGCCATCTCAATCCATAGGGGATCTGAAAACAATGACTCAGATTGTCATGTACCGAACTATGGTTTGTGCACTCAAGACATATTTTCTCACTTATTTCTCACTGGTACCCTGTGTAATTGTCAGTGTTGCCTTTAAACTACAGAGATCTGCAACTGGTCTCCTTGCATTCACAGGACTATTTGATTCTCCTCTATTTTGCCCCTCTCTACCCCTACCTCAGAGTAATAAGGTGTCCTGTGGGGTCAAGAAGTCATTCCACCAACCGCTTGGGACCCTAGAGGTCCCCTTCCTAACATTCCCAAGCACAACCAGGCTCAGAATGGGTCTCTTACCTGGCCCATGCTGGTGGCAAGCTGTGCATATAGTGCGATCTTTGGACTCTAGGCCACAGGCTGGCTGACTGTGTGGCTTGTGGACAGAGAATTTCATGTGAGCTTGTCTGCGAGCTTGTAATGTGGGATGAATCAGGCATGGGAAGGAAAGGGAGGAGAGTGAGCTGTGAACAAAAGCTGGGGGCATGTTCCCCTTATACTATGACCATTGGAGAGGAGCTCCATGAAGTCCAAGAATTCTAAACTCCAGCCATGTGCTTCAATGTCATTATAAAAACATTTGTCATGGTGAGGGGATAGGATGTGTTTCACTTAATGATTTGTTAGTTTGATTTTTACTTTTCAATATTTTGACATATGATTATACATTTGTATTCTTGCTCTATACCCTAAAAGTGTTGAAAGTGAGCTTGATATGAGATATTAACATCTATATTTTCCTTATGAGAATATGGAAAGTTTAGTTGCTTATTAGTAAGTGCTTATTAGTCAGAATTCAATTTAAGAAAGCCTTATTCCAGGGTCTGTGTTTCCAACCAGCATCGGATACTTCCTCTTGTTGGGTTGCCATCATTTAACTATTGTTGCCCCCCCACCCCAATTCACATGGTGGAACCTAATAATCAGTGTAATAATATTAAGACACTGTCTTCTGGGAAGTGATTAGTCATGAAGGCTCCACCCTTATAAATGGGATTAGTGTCCTTACAAGAGAGTTGGAGGAAGCTCCCTTGGCCCCTTCCGCCATGTGAGCCCACGTGTTCACATCAGGGGAGGGCAGAGCAAGATGGCACCCTCAACAGGCACCAGAACAGTTTCTTGGTCTTGGACTTCCCAGCCTCCTGGACTGTAAACAATAAACTTCTGCTGTTTATAAATAACTCAATGTAAGATATTTTTATAGCAGCCCAAATAGACAGTGAGATATCTAGGGAGGTGTCCACTCAGTCAGCTGACTTTGTGATAGGATTAGAGTCATTCAATAGAAGTAGAGCAGCTTTAGTGGGTAAATGAGATTCTTTGGTCATATTCTTAGATGTGGAATGGAACCCTGTGGCCTCTGATGGAGTGAGTAGAATGTGTTTGTGACTGGAAATGGATAACAAAATCCAGAGACACTGGAGACAAGAAAACCTGCACCAAATACTTTATGTGCAACTTATCAAAAATGTGTAGCTTAATTTAATCATAAGGTTCTGGGATGCATGTAGCTCAGCAGTGCAGCACCTGCCTGACAAGCCTGAGGCCCTGAGTTCAATTCCTGGTACCAAAAAAGAAAAAAGAAAAAAAAATCGATCATAAGGAAACCGAAGATCAAATGAATTAGATAGATCCGGAATGTAGGATGTGATTGATGAAATTCTAAAGCAGATGCCAAGATTCTTGCTTCTTGTAGTATGAGTCTTTGAATGTACAGGCCTTTCTGTCCCCTGGACTATGAGCAGGGTGTGAGAACGGTGGGACAGTCAGATATCTGAGTGTGTTACATGTATAGCATAAGTCAGAGAGTTTTGTGGTTGTAGGCAGAGTTTCTCATTAGATGACTTTGGAGTAATCAGTTGGAAGACAGATTCTCCTGGGTGGACCTGATTCAGTGAAGAGGTGAGTCTTTTTTTTAAAATTTTTTTTTTACTTAAATTCTTTTATTGGTACATTGTAGGTATACAACACAATTACATTTCTCATTGGGAACTTGTACCTTTACATAATGCATCTTGGTTCTTATTATTTCCCCATTCCTAGCCCTCCCTTTATCCCCTCCACCCTTCCCTATTTACAAAGACTTTATTTCCATTTTTTCCATTTCTCATCATTTTTCCTTTCCCTTCTTTCCTTTCCCCTGCCCCTCCCCTCCCCTAACCCCTTTGGACCTTTTCTTCCTATTTTGCATTCTCGATTATTCATTCTAATCATTGGTACATTTTAGGTATACAATATAATGACATTCATCATTGGAAATTTGCACCTTTACATAATCTCTCTTAGTTCTTATTTTTCATCCTAAGAGGTGAGTCTTAAGTAAGGGGTTGGACATTTCTCTGGGGGAAGCAGCCATTCTCCCATTAGCCATGAAGGAGTTAAGTGGGTGGCCTTTAGAAGTGAGAGCCTCAGGCCTATAGCTGCAAGGGATGCAGTTCTAGCAGCCAGTGAGGTGGGAAAAGGACCCAGAGCCTCATATGATAAGGTAGTCCTGCCAATACCTTGATTTCAGCCTTAAGACACACTGAGCAGAGGACCCAGCTGCCTTAGGTTCTGGCAACTGAACCCTGGCCACTGTGAGATAAATGTTTATGTTACTTTAAGCTGTGAATTCAGGGTAGTTTACTTCACAGCAATAGGAAATGGCAAGAAACATTCCACAAAGCCACTTTTTTGCACCCATCAAATCAAGAGGGAGGACTGTGAGTGCTGAGAGAGCAAACAACACCAGTAGTTCCACGGCCACCACCCTGCCTGGCAACCCTGTGACCCTTGACTAAGCCTGAGCTTTGGAAACTTGTACTGTTTTTCTTCCTTCTTTTAAAATATAGTTTTCTTTATAGAGATCTCTTCTGTGTTTGGAGCAGAGAGTGGGCAGTATGGCTTTGGATCTTTACTGTGTCCCATTGAGGATTGAGGATAGGGACAGTTACCTGAAAATAATGACTGTTTGCATTCTAGAGATGTGACGTCTATCACCTGGCAGTGTTAAGAAGGCCAGGGTTTGATGGGAGTCATAAGAGTGGATGTTAATAGCCTGCACCCAGTCTCTTTGCTGCCAGCTCTGAAGGTGTGGGTGGGGGATGAGCTGTTTTGGCCAATTTAGAGTGATAGCATAGGCACAGTACCTATGGATAAGGACAGCACTTGCCCAGTGAGGAATTTGTGCTCAGGAGGCCCTAGGTGACGTTTGTCTACAGTTCTCAGCTTGTCATTTCTCTGCATATAGAAACCTACTCCCCATGTAGCCTTTGCAGAAAGGAAAAAAATACCTGAAAATTGAATTTACATTAAGATGGAGTGATCTCCGTACAAGGTTTTGGCATTTAAAAAAGACTGCTGGGTAAATCTGAAGCTTAACCCACATAAGAATATCTCTAAGGGCAGAATTTCAGTCTTTGTAACACTTTGGTCTTGAAAGTCAATTTTAAGATCCCCAAAGAGTTTTAATTATTTCACATATAAGGATGAGTTTATTTGACAAATTGCCAAACAATCTTGTGTGTATGCATGCAGACATATACACACTCTGACATACACAGAAAGCACCAGAATAGCAGCATGGCAAACAGACTTGTTGAAATAGGACAAGATTTGTGAATAGAAGTATAGTTGATCCATGCATGCATTCCACAAATAAGTATTAATCCTCAGAAACTGAGGGCACATAGCAAGTATGGCAGTTTTCTAGGCAACATGGAGGATGCAAAGAAATACACAAGCTCTGCCCCTGGGGAAGTCATATGTGCCCACTGTTTATCAAACACCTAAATTGAACCTGGCCCTGAGCTATAGTATGACTTCTCTTTTATTAGCTCATTTATAGCTCCACTCAAGCTGTATATCATTAGTTCCATGTTATATGGTTATATTAAATACCAGAGAGTTCAAGTAACTTCCCCAAAAGTTGCACAGGTAGAAACAAGATTTGTTTGCACTCCAATAGAGCATTCTACATTCATTATGAATGACGTAAAGTGATGCCTAATTAACCAAGACCCCAAAAAGAGAGAAATGGGCTATGAAGGATAAGAGAAATTCAGAGTTAGATATCTGTGCCAACAATCACTTCTTGGAGAAAGTGACACTGAGCTGGACTTATGTAGAGGAAGCAGAAATGAGAAGGGGAACAAGAAAGCTCAAAAGGGGGTCATAAAGGACACAGGATGCATATGAGCTAAGCAGGGGCTGTGGAATGGCCTCACTGACCATAGCAGTAAGGATTCATCCGCTGCAATCACTGGAGTCAAAGTGGAAAAGGAGGTGGTGGGCACGAGGACTTTGGGATGTGGGCAGGTGGGTTGATGTGGAAGCCAGGCAGCCTCATGGCTAGTGGCCTCCTCCAGGTAGTATCTTGCAAAAACCTGCATCTGGGTGGGTGAGAGAGGGACTGTGGGAACAAAGCCTTACCCCATGGTGCTGTGCTGACACACTGTGGTGCTGGGAAAGATGAGGACTATAGAGCTAGAGGGATAATGAAGAAGAGTACTAGGGCTGCATCCCTAACCTTTCCTAAGCAATTACTATGCACCATGCCCTGTAGGAAGCATTGCTAGGGGCAAACTTGAGGCAACAGCTTTGTAAGAAGTGTACTATTAATAACTCTGGTTCTATTACTGCAATTTAGAAGGTTTCCTTTTAAGAAATATAGTGACTTTTGTTCTTTTCTTGCTGTGTAAAATTTGGGTGTTTTACACCATTTTGTAGGGATAGAATTATATGAGAAGTATGCCAAAATCATTTTTCTCTAGTGTATAATGTCACAAACTACATAGTTGTTCTAGTTTTCCAATTTAAAAATACAATAATGCCATTAGTGAGAATTCTTTAATTTCAAAATATGCTTTTCCCTCAAATGATGACCTTTAATTAACAATTTACTAGCTACGTATTATTGGAACAAGATACCAAAGGTAAACATTGGAGAAAATTTTGAAGAGATATCAGACTAGAAATACCTAAAGACATTCAGTGAGAAATGACCACAGGAATCCACAGAGAATGTTACATCGCGCATAGATATCTTTGTACATATAATAAAGTCTTCCAAAATTTTTTTCCAATAAAAATTGTGACTTAAAAACAAAACAAAACTCTGTTTCCAAAGGAGACACAAAGTCCTAAAGGTTAATTTATTTGTCCAAGATTCCAGAATTTGTAAGTGGCAGGAATAGCCCCAACTGTTGAAGGAAGAATCAGGGCTGGAAAACATGGAGGTGTTTCCCCCAGTTGTGAAATTGCAAATGGGGAGACTCCCCCAGGCTTCCCTCTGTATTTCTGGTCCTGCAGCTCACACCAGATGGGCCATGGCCAATGTGAAGAAAATGCTGAGCCACAGGCTTGGTGCAGAGGGTTTTGGAAACGTGTGCATGTTCCTCTTCAGAACCTTTTTATCTTTTAACCATTTTCCCTTCAAATTTAACTCTGCTGCCTTCTACACTGAGGATTACTGAAAGGCCACATTTGACATTCTTAATCCAGCCATTTCTGAGTTATCTGAGTGCAGACAAGGTACAGGGAAAAATGCGTAAAAGCATTAACTCTGGAAGTGCCAGCCAGAGCTGAGGTTGGCAGTTTCCTTTCCTGAGGACCCTGCTGGGATCAGACTTGGGGATCCCTTGCAGCAAGGTAGTAATAAGTGATCCTATGAGGTCCCAGGGCCCCTTCTTTGTTTGGGCTGTGTTTAAAAATGGCCTACAGATAAACTGTGTAGCCAGTGAAGCTTCTGGAAGATATTATTTCCCAGAAATTACTTAGCTGGGGAAACAGAATCCATAGGAAAATACTGATTTGCCAGAAGCTAAATTTTTGAGGAAATCTAACAAGTGTTTATTTTGAAAATGCTCACTGTGAGTCCAGGAAGGACTGGACCACAGGCACCGTACCGTGGGCATCATCCAAACTCACTAATCATTGAGAGCTATAATGCACCAGACATGGTGCCCTGTGCTGACAGCTAAGTCAACGATGAAAACAGACCTTGTCTCCTGCCCTCATGGATCTAAGACTGTAGATTATTTACATGAAATTAAACCACACTGTCTTTTCAACTGTATTCTGATTGGCAATAGAAAATATCAGGGAGTCACAGCAGAAATAGCCTTCACCTGAATTAGAAGATAATATGAGATATTAACACAATAATCATAGGCACGGCTCTGACAGCGAGAAGGTAGGTGTCAGAATCTCACACACACACACACACAACCTTTATTGCAAACATGAAGGGTAGGTTCTTTGTTTAGAATTAGCTGGAAGAAAAGCTTGCAATTTTTAGGCTTTTAATAATGAGAAAATACGGGGCAAAGCCCATCATATTGGTGATCTTACAGTCAGTTTGAAAAGATGTTCACATGTGAGAAAACTAGAAAACAATTCAAGAAAATACAATCAAATTGTCCTATTATTCAGTCCACCTCTATTAAATTTAAACACAGCTTCTGCTTTCTTAAGGGAGCAGACTGTTTCTAAGAACTTGGCATTAATTACTGGGATACAGATGGGTACAAATAGATGCTGCCAGCTATAAATGAGTCTTATCTGTTCAATAAACTAGGTCTCATCAGGAATATGTTATATGTCCCAAAAGTCATAAAAGTACATTTCTTTATTATTATATCACCTTTGTATTTTATTTCAAAATCCATCAAAATTACTGGAATTTACTCAACTAACCAAACTCCTATTATATTCAAGGTACAGCAGTGGTCTCTGGAGATAACACAGTGAAGAAGATAGTCCTATATGGCACCCACCCTCAGGGAAGTTACGTCCTTGTGGATGACCCCAGAACAGGCAACAAAACCCCCCACAAATACTCAATCATTGCAAGCCTTGAAAAATCAAGAAGGTTAACAGTAAGGGGAAGAATTATGGAAGAGCTCTGCTCTAGAGAGATGAATAGGATTAGTAACATTTCAGCCCATCAAGGGGAAAGACTGATCTGAGGAAGGTAATGACCATAGAAAAGGGGCACATAGGGGACAAACTCAAGGGGCAACAGGAATTTGCAGTTCCATCAGTTGGTGGGGTTGAAATCACAGGAGGAATTAAGGGTAACTTTCTTTTCACTTCAGTGAGTGAGTGGATAGGACAACCATTGTAACAGGAAGGAAGGAAAAGATAAATGAAGGAAAAACAGATTTGTCTCTTTGACATTCAGATGATAAGAGACTTTACTTGGGATGGGTTTTGTTTCTAAATGTACAATGAAGTCCCGGTTCAAATATTTTGTTGGAGAAAAAATAATTTTCAACAACCATTAGTCTCTTCTCAAGTCCCCTCTTCCCAATATTTTTGACACATAAATTTTCAAGTGACCATTTTTCCAATTTTCTCTCCGAAATTTTACCTCTCCCTTCCCTTGTTAGCACTTTCACCCTCTCTTCCCTCTCTTTGAGTCACTTAATTTCAAAAATGCAGGCATCTGAGTGTAGCAGACATACTCAGAGTCTCCCCAGGTACAGATTCTGCTGAAACTCAGCCCCAAGAGAACTGTAAAACGAGGTAGAGTATGTTCAATTACTTTTAGTATCACTGGCTGTCTCCCATTTCAGGGCACCCTGATTGCTTTGGGGAAATATGGAGTGTGCTTTCTTCCATTGCCAACTTAATGACCCCATCATACTAATTGCCTCTTTCACAATAGTATCAACTGTTCATCCCATGTTTCTCAGACAGATGACCTACTCTGGGAGGACTTCACCAAGCACTGCGCTAGAACACAACTATATCAAGCCATTGTTTGCATATGTGCATGCCATACCGTAAGATTCAGGGAGGAAGAAACATTCTAAAGATAAATACAATTCCATTACTACACTGTAATTTCCTGGCATCATCTTTTTGTGAAACTAAGGCCCACCAGGTAGCAGGATGTGGTCCTCCAGTTTTAACAGGTTGTGTTTAGAGTGGAAACAAGTAGAGATGAATGACAGTGGAGACAGAAACATGACTCAATAATCTGCATTATTCAGCCACTCATTAATTCTTTGTTATTCACATGTTCATTGAACATTCAGAAAGGGCCTGATGAACTCCCTTCATGTCCTTCCAGTGGAAATTTAAAAAATGAACAAGAGCTTGCCAGGTGGGGTGGTACACACTGTCATCCCAGCACTCTGGGAGGCTGAGGCAGGAGGATCACAAGTTTGAGCACTGCCTGGGAAACTTAGAGACTTAGCTAGATATTATCTCAAAAAAAAAATGGCTGGGGATGTAGCTCAGTTCAAAGGCTCTTGGTTCAATCTCTAATACTAAAAAGCAAAGAAATGAAAATTAATTATAGCAGAAGAGTAAGTAGAGTTAACTCAAAGTGTTATGGGAACTGGGAATTGAAACAGACAGCTGTCCACTTCCAGGGGCTTGTAGAAGGAATGGACAGTGCAGATGATCACCATAGAAAGAATGCTCAGAGGAACTGGTATTTAAACCATGATTTCAGTGGTATTATGTGGCCATGGCATAGCAGACATTGGTAAGGAAGAGGACAGAGAATGGGAAGAGGAGAACATGAGGCAGAAGAAACATGTAGGAGTGATTTACTGATCTGGTGAGCTTCTCTGTTTTGCATTTCATAAATGACTTTCATAAACATCTTGTAAAACTGTTTACAACTGTTTGTTCACTCAGGATATTTTATCTCTATGGGTCTCATGCTACTGACTCGGCTTGGATATTTTTCTCTTTTAAAAATATGCTCTATGTTTTCAGTTCTGACTCCTTGTTCAACAGTTGAGCCTCAATAGTTTAACTGGACTCAGGATGAAACCTCAAAGAGCAGAGGTTCCCTTTGCTGAAGGAGCTCTCTTGCCCTGATACACCTGTGTCCTAGTGATTTAGCACTGTGCATTGTACATGTACCAAAGCATGGGCTTTTGTGAGTTAGGGTAACAATAGAGAATTGCAGATGGAGAAAGGAGCACAACAATCCAGAATAGGGACACAGAAATTTGTTTCAGCCCTCAAATTCCTTACAAATATAATTGATGGGGAGAAACACATTAACTTGAAGTGATTAAAGAGCATTTTCAAAATGTATTTCAGACAACTACGGTACTAGTTCTTCTTACCCAAGCTGAGTGCTAAGGATGTGAACAAAATGACTGCATCTGCACAAGAACATTACAAAAGTTTGCTAAACTAGCTCTTGATGCATTCTCTGACTGTGGGTGTGTGTTTTGTGAATTTTTTTTTTCAGAACTGGGAATTGAACCCAGGGGCATTCTACTAGTAAGCTGCACTCCCTTTCTATTTTTATATTTTGAGAAACAGAGTCATTAAGTTGCTCAGGCTGGCCATGAACTTGTGATCCTCCTGCCTCAGCCTCTTGAGTAGCTGGTATTACAGGCATGCACCAACATACCCATCACATCTGTGTTTCTGTCATTTCTGTCTTGATATAGGAAGGAGCAATGAGGTCCAAGCATTGGAAGGCAGAGGATAACCAAAGGAAGGGCTATGTCCTGTGACTCAGTGCAGATGGGATGCGTGAGACCGAGGAAGTCCTTGGCTGAATGAGGAGCACAGCTGAAAAACCGGTGCCCATTTGTTTGCTTGGCTCAGAATTGACATTCATAGAAAGATTAAAATTTTAAAAAAGGACTTAGTTCTTTGGCAAACCAATAACAAGCTTTGGGATTTCGCTTTAAACATTTTGAACAATCCTATTAGCAGCTTAGAAAAATGGGGTTATTTTAATGACCTAGTATATATATCTATATATTTCCCATCCACCAGCATGTGAAGGAGATTATCCACATTAGCTGAGAACTACCCTCTTTCTGGGATTATTCCTGTTACCAGGTGTAGAGAGGCAGGAGGGAAAAGAGCTGCTCAGCTACTCTTCTGTAGCAGAGTCTGCTGGGTAATGTCTTTGTTCACCCAACAGCACACAGACCTATTCTCTTTGGTGTCGAAACTGTCCAAGCCCCATGCAGCAGCAGGGTGCTTCAGCCAGAGAAAAAGTACAGAACCAGAAGACCTTCGTTTACGTCTTGGTTCTAGCTACGAAATTTCATGTATAAAATAGGAATAATGTGATACTTAAGTCATGGGGTTGTGTTGAAAAATTAAACGAGACTACGTAAGTGGAGGTGTTAACTCAAGTGTCAAGATCACCGGTTTTGATTGTTATTTGTATCTGTCTCCATGTTTCTGATCTTTTCAAACTTGTTTTGTAGCTATTTTTGTTGCTGACTAGAATTCGATGGGGGTTCTTTTCTGGTACACACTTAGCCTACTGGGGAAGTAGAGGGGGTAAAAGTAGACTTCCTCTTGTGTCTTCCAGCCTTAAGATCTGACTGATGTAGGCCATGAAACTAACCCTGCTGTTCAGCAATACAGCATCTATATACAAATATACAAAATTATTTATGGATAAAAATTGTATGATTTTTCAGGAAAGAGTTATTGGCGCATGTGGGATTTTCTTAGCAATGCTCTGAGTGTCACTTACACACCCCTCTTCCCTGGACTTCAGTAAGTGCTTCATTCCTGGATAAGAGAAATACAGATTACTTACATGAGAAACAAGCTTGAATTTCTTCCAAAGCCTTCCTGTCTTGGTGATGATGAGACCTGGATGCTGCCAGGAACATTTCTTCTATAGGATGTGATGACTCACGTCCCAGGGCAATGAACGCGACTTAGCAAATGCCATGCCTGGGGGAACAGTGGACATCCACGTTAGAAAAGCCAATAGTCAAAACAGCTACCTGGAAATTCCATTTAAAATTTTCAGAGAAGAGTCATTAGCTACTGATATCTCTTGATTAAAGCAGATGACAGATGTGTCGCTTAGATGTATTTAAATTTCCCATTGTGAATCTTTATTTCAATTGGTTCTGGAGGTGAAGAAAGCTTTGAGAGATATTAATTCATTGTCAAGGAAATCCTTGGGGAGGCGCACACAGGCTCTTTATCCT
The DNA here is from genome assembly GCF_000247695.1 of Heterocephalus glaber. Next base: position 1,441,184 of record NW_004624812.1, read on the forward strand.
TGGAAAAATTAGAGCACGGTGAAGACAAAGCCACAACTTCACTGTCACTGAAGGATCAGGTAAGTTAGTTTATTGTGAGCAGGAGTGGAGGGAGAAAGGGAGGATGCAAAGTTATATACACAGTAGATGCTGTTCAGGTGTTAGCTAAGTGGACAGAAGGTGGAAGGAAAAAAGGAAAGATCTGTGGAAGGAGGAGAAGAGAAAGAACAAGAGAAGGCATACATATTTCAATAAAGAAAGAGGAGGAAGGAGGTAACACAGGGATACAGATGAATCTTGAGGAAGGTGCTGGAATTTATACACAGTTCCAGATGGCTATTGTCTGTGAAAATGTTAATTATTTTTAAAATACTCATCAAATGTATTAATCTTTAAACCAAATCCTCTGTAAATTGGATAACCATAGCAACCCAATACAGTATTATTTGCTCCTAGTGGGCAGCAATTTCTGGTGGTGGCCAGAGGACCCAGGAAATTGATGGAAGTTCCAATCAGTGCCTTGAGGCAGAGGCCCCACTCAGGATGAGGAGATTGCCAGTGCACCCCAGTGACACCAGACTCTAAGCCTGTGGTCTAGCCAGACTGTGACCATCCATCTGGACTGGGGCACTTGATGGCATGAAGAGCAGGGGCATAACAAGAAGGGACTCTGCTTCTGCATGGCCCGCCTCTCACTGGCCTCAGTGCTCAGCCACACACCACTGCACAGGATACTGTGATGGAAGAGTAAGCAAAAGCATTTATTATTTCTACCCAGGCAGAAAACAAACAGCAGCAAGAACAATAGAAGATTTGATGTCGGAACAGCCTACAGAATACGGGCTATAACCTTGGTAGTATTGATTGAGTGCACCTGTCCGTCTTCATTTTGAAACGTGAACTTGATTGCTGGCACGTTTATAGGATTATGGGTTTAATTGGATGCCTGTGTTTTACTCGATGTAAGTGAAATTTATGGCTGTGGGGTTTGTGGTGCCAAGGTTTATCTCAGCCATTGCTTCCAACTGAGAGGCTGAGACTCCCAGAGCCTATCAGAGTGAGCTCAAGGTTCGCCAGGAAGGGAGGCACCTCTGGGAGCTGCTTCAGGCTGAGGTCACAGGAAGAGCAGATGGACCAGGTGATAGGAACCAGGAGCTAGCACTGTGTCCCCGGGCCTCTCAGCTCTCTGACCTCATCTAATGCTAAAAGGAACTGGTTACAGGAATCCTGGGGAGATTACTGATATTTAGTGAGATCCTCCCAAGTGCTGGCAGTGGACAGAATCCAGCTCAGTGGGTTGGCTGCTGAGCTCTTGTCTGCACTCTGCTACTGCAAAGGGCTTTTACAAGAGGCTGAGGGCTTGGAAAATAGAGAAATATGGTGAGATGCTTTAATCCTTTCAACCATGGGGGTGGCGCGCTCATCAGCCACTCTTTCATAACACGTTATGCCAATTTAAAATATGACTTCGTTTTTTCAAAGTGTGACTGCTCTAACTCATTTGTCCTCAGAGCAACTATCCTGGGTTTGGAGGTTAGAATAGGAGACTTATTTCCTTTATATCACAGATGAGAAAACAGGCGCCTAGGAAATGTATTGTTTGTTTTTGGTCACACAGAGTTCTGATAGGTTTAGAATTAGGACTCAGATGCCTAATTCCACATTCAGAAAAAACCCAGTCAGGTGGTTGGTGGGTCAGAGTCTGAGCTGAGAAAACAAGTCAAGAACACTTCAATGACTAAATGAGCAACCTTGGACTTTGAATTGGCTGGTAAGAAAACCCAAATGCTCACTCTCTAGTTTTAGTTGGTTTTGGCCACTTATCAAATTAAGAGAGATTACATAAATCATGTGGTTCTTCTATTCAAAGACAATTGAACATGGCCCAGTGAGATTCAATTCCAATTCTTTATTATAGAAATGTATCACTTGCTTATGAAGTTACATTGGAATAAAGTTTCTTTGGGTGAAGCTCAGATTAAAATAGCAAATAACCATCATTATAAAACATTTTAACAAAGTAAAAACAGTGAACATTTAAAAGGTCAACTATGTTCTAGGTACTGTAGGTAGTGCTTTGCTTATGGTGTTTCAATTACTTCTTTAAAAATCCATTTTTGGGCCGGGGATTTAGCTCAGTGGTTCTGCCACCTGCCTCGCAAGTGCAAGGACCCGAGTTCGATCTCTGGTACCAAAAAAACCCCCCCAAAACCCCAAAAATCCATTTTATAGATAAGCCTTAGAAAGATTATGTAATTCTCCCAGGCCTTACAACTCCCACATGAGCAGTTCTGGGATTTTAGGCTGCTTTAATATTATCATATAGAACCTATGCCTCTAGGTTACATTTGAGGTACACACTATATACTGTACTTTCCCATAAGCATACAGTAAGTATACAGAAGTACACTAGATAGGTACCATTGTCTTGTAAATGTACTGATGACACAGTATTTTAAGAATTTAAACTTCCCAAATATTGGCTCATCAGAAGAAGAAATGCATGCAGAAGAAGAGGTAAATTGCTGGACATTTAGGATGGATAAAGCATGGAAAAAGTTGACTGCCAATCCAAAGGGGCTGGGTTTGACTGGATGGTTTAGAGAGCCTCTACAGGCTCTTAAGCAGAAGGGTATCATGGTGAGAGCCACACCGTGTGTGCTACCAAGGCCCAGGTAGAGAGCTAGTGAAATAATCCAGTAGGAGTTGGCATATTTAGGCCAACTTGGTGGAGCTGGTGATTTACAGTTCAAGGAGAATCTCGTTCTATAAACAGGATCAAATGATAATGGTGACAGGCTTGGCCTTAGGTGTTAGCACTTAGGTCTGTAAAATTTATGGGGATGTCTCGTAACACTTAGGTAATTCTAGACTACAGATCAGGTAAAGGCAGGGATCAAAAATATGTATTTGCATATGTTTGCACAGAAAGGCTGGTTAAAAGGAGCTTAGGGAAGGGAAGGGTTCTTATGGGATCAGGTGGTAAAAGACATAATTTCAGGTGTCTATTTTTGACAAAGAGAAATTGAAAACAGCAAAGTAAGGGAACGAGATTCAAACAGGATAGAATTTCATGAGAAAGAGGTTTATCAAAGGTTTCAGCTGCTTTAGAAAGGTAAAGTAAGGCAATAGTTGGCATTAGTGATCTGGACGTCACAGGCATCCATGGGAGAACCACTTTGAGAGGTTTGTGTGGGAAGCTGTAGTGCAAAGGGTAAATGAGTGTGTGGGTAGTGAAGATACAGATGCACTTTACTTTGCTGGCCAGAGACCACAGTGCTGCTGCTTAAGTAGCTTCATAGAGGTAGGAAGAGATGGCTAGCAAGGGAGCAGAGGAAATTTTATTTGACAGGTGAGGAGAGAGAGAAACATGTATGTAAGTAGAGGAAAAATAGAGAAGAAAGAATAATTGAAGCTAAAGACAGGGAAGAAGGTTTTTTTCCCTTAAATTCTTTAATTGGTACATTTTAGGTATACAATACATTTACATTTATCATTAGGTGCTTGTACCTGTACAGGATGTATCTTGGTTTTCATTTTTTCCCCCCATGACCTGTGCATCTCTCATCCCTTCCACTCTTCCCTATTTACATAGACTTTGTTTCCATTTTTTTTTCTTTTCTCATAATTTTTCCTTTCCCCATCCCCTCCCACCACTCCTACCCCTTTGGATCTTTTCCTATTTCAAAGTATCACTTATTCATTATTAATCCTTTTAATCCTTATTTACACTTTCAGTTTCTCACACTAGAGAAACTATTCAGTATTTACAGATGTGTGTCCTATTTATTTCACTTAAGAGTATGGCCTCAATTTAGCTATAAATGATTCTAGTTTCTCATTCTTCATGGCTGAGTAGTACTCCATTTTATAAAAAAACCACTTCTTCTTTATCCAGTTTCCAGTTGATGGGCACTTGGGCTGTTTCTAAGCTTTAGCTATTACGAACTGTGTCACTATAAACATGGATGCACATATATCTCTGTGGTATGATTCTTTTAATTCTTTTGGGAAGATACTCAGCAGGGGAGTAGCTGGGTCAAATGGGATCTCCAGCCATATTTCTTTGAGGTATCTCCATACTAATTTCCATAGTGGTCGCACCAGTCTGCACTCCCACCAACAATGGAGAAGGGTTCCACACCCCCACCAGCATTTGTTATTGGTTGATTTCTTGATAGCAGCCACTCTTTCTGGGGTGAGGTGGAATCTCAGGGTTATTTTCATCTGCATCTGTAGAATGTCGAGTGATGTTGAACATTTTTTCATATGTTTATTTGCTGCTTTTACTTCTTTGTCTGAGAAATGTCTGTTCATTTTGGATGCCCATTTTTGAATTGGGTGTCTGATTTTTTTCAGTTCTTTATATATTCTATATAGTAATCCTTTGTCTGAGGTACAGCTGCTAAAATTTTTTTCCCATATTGTAGGTTGTCCCTTAGCTCTGTTGGTGGTTTCTCTTGCAGTGCAGAA
>NW_004624812.1:1471847-1485671 GCF_000247695.1 Heterocephalus glaber
CATTTATAGCTAAGTGGATGCACATTGAGGCCATACTCTTAAGTGAAATAAATAGGACACACATGTGTAAATGCTGAATAGTTTCTCTGGTGTGAAAAAGTAAAAGTGTAAATAAAGATCAAAATGTATAATTCATACTGTGAAATAGGACGAAAAGGTCTGAAGGAGTAGGGGAAGTGGGAGGAGTGGGGAAAGAAAAGAAGGGGAAAGAAAAAATACAAGAAAAGGAAAAAAATGGGAACAAAGTCTTTGTAAATAGGGAAGAGAGGAGTGGTTGAAGGGAGGATGGGAGAATGGGGAAAAAATAAGAACCAAGATACTCATGTAATGGTATAAGATCCCAATGATGAATGTAACTGTATTGTATACCTAAAATGTACCAATAAACTTCATGAAAAAAAGAAAAAAGAAAAACATATATTAAATATTCAAGGAGGAGTATAGATGTCAAGGAGGGATATAGAAGAGCAGCACCAGGCTGTAGGAATAATGTTGTATAGCCTAAATGTTCAGATAGACAACAACCTGAAAAATGCTTTAAAAAAGTATAAAGAAAAAGCTCTGCGCAGAGCAAGCTGAGAAGATGTCTTAGCCAGGTTTTCCCAGAAAGTAAACCAGGAGAAAAGGCTTGCATGCAGGTGACATATTTGGAGGTAATCACAGGGGCTAGTCACTTGGACAGGGCACAGAGTATGTGAAGCAGGGAAGGGGGCAGAGCCATTCACAGGGCATTATGGGGTTGGTTGCTGATAAGGCAGGCTGTCTTTGGAGAGCTGTGGGTCTTATGTCTGGCTAGGCTATTGGAAATGAAAGATGTCTTATCCATTTGTTCCCACTTGTCAGTAGTTGAACAGAGCATGGCACCAAGGGTATTTATTCCCTTGCCTGTGTGAGCAATGAGCTGGATACTATGCCCATCAGAGCAGGGCACGGACAGGGAGGAGAGCAACAGGCCCAGAGGAACAGTGTGTAGGTTGACAGAAGCTTTCTTGGAACTGGTGGCTGCTGCTATGGCTGGAATAGAGGGTGTGACCTAGAAGACCAAAAGTTCTGTCCCTGAGTTGTGTGTGATAGACAAAGAAGGTAGTCTGCTGGAGGATTTTGTATACACCCATAGTGCAGAGAAGGAAAGCCAAACAGCTCAGCTACCATTTCTAGAGTAAGGAGAAATGTATGATTTAAATAGGATGGAAGCCAATTAAAAATGCCTGGTAGTAATTTTATTTTCTTTCATAATAACATAACATTAGAGACTAAGCTTAAAAGAAAAATGACAAAAAGCAAAATGTCAAACAATGTGTTTAGAAGGCATGGTATTTGTGGAAGCTCTTCCATTTATGTTTTAAAAATAGAGGCCTTTGTATGTGTGTATGTGCAGATGTCCCTGATGGTGAGCTTGGAGCAGTTCCTTGACCTCTGCCTTTGCCATCAGATGTCCACCCGGTCATGCTCATGGCCATGTCCTCAACTCTTAAAAGTGAGCTTGGTGCAGAAAAGGTGCTTAATATCACTTGCTAGATTAAAAAATGAGAAATTGACCAAGACACAATTCTTATAGGACAGCATTAAAATATATGTTGAAGACAGATAATTTTAAATTATAGAGAGTTTTAAGTCATGGGTATATTGTTCTTTGCATGTTATACTGAGAACATGTATACTATTGTTAAATTTCAGTGAATAAGTATAAAATTGATTATATTCTAGCTCATAAAATTTTTCTAAATCAGAAATTGAAACAGAAAAATATTGTCCAGTCACAAAATAATAAACTGCAAATTAATAACCAAAGCTCAAAAACCAAACAAATAAAATCCAGCAGTTTTGTAATTTAAAACATTCTTTTGTCCTATTAGGGCAAAAAAGGAAAACAAAATTACAATGTTAGGCTATTTAGAAAATAATAGAAATATGAAAAAATTACTTATTATTATAGTGTGAGGCTGCCAAAGTTATCTCAGAGGCAATAATCTTAAATGACTTCATTATTAAAATAATAAAATAAAGGAATATAGCAATCAACTGAATTAAGTTAGAAAAGCAATGACAGAATAGACCTAAGGAAACAGAGATCATATAGTAAATACAGAGAGATTTTTAATAAATTCAAAAGCATGAGAATGTAACTTTTCACTAAATCCAAGAACTGTTTCTTTAGATACAATACAGCAATGCCAATGAGAGAAATCCAATCAAGACAAAAGAGATAAAACAAAAAAAAATTTAAATGAAGATTAATAGCAAGTATTGTGTTTTTTAAGTCAAAGAAATATGGGTCATACACTATGCTAAGTGATTTAAAAACTACGTTAAATAGATGATTTCCTAGAGGAAAAATCAATGGTCAAAATTTAGAAAAGTAGAAAATTTGATTTGAGCAATAATAGAAAATAAATGATCAAAAAGTGTTCTTTAATAAGAGATTTACAGTTAAATAATTTTACTGTTAGAATTTTAATGACTAAATAATTTTCATGTTACACAAATTTTTCTAAGAAAGACTATTGTCCATTTCATTGTCTTAAGTTGAATGTCACAGAAAGATCCATATAAGAAATTTCTGATCTCCCAGAGAGGAAAAAAGAAAAAAAAGGATAAATGAGTTCTCTGAGAAATATTGATGCAAAACTATTAGCAAACCAAATTCAATGTTGTCTTCAAATAATTATCTAACCTGACCAAGTAGAATTTGTCCTAATATTGAGAAGCTGATTTATTGCCAGGGGACATATGATTATAATATACCATATATCTAAGTCCAACTTAGAAAAAACACATTAATATGAAAAGATGCCGTGAAGTGTTTGATAACAATTAATATACTTTCTAATTTCTCTCTCATTTAGAAAAGCACAAATACATTGAAGAAACTAGATATAGATAATTAAGCCTTCAATCGCAAAATGTTACCTATTGGAAATTGAGAACTAACATACTTAAAGGTGAAATACTAGAAGCAATCCCATAAAAAAAGTGACTCATGTCTACTGTCTTCTTTATTACTTAACCCAATTCTTTTAAAATCAGAAAATAAGATAAAGTAGAGAGGAAGAACAGCAAAGAAAAGGAGAAAAAATAATAATATCAATTAATCTGGTAAAAGAATAATGGTTTTAACCGTATTCAAATTACTTAGTATAAACAAACTATATCCCAAGGTATGGGAAAAATAATTTGAGAGCCAATTATAATGCCCTTTGAAGAAAAGAGCCATGCCAGAGGCTACTTGGGATAAATGCTGCTTTGTTACATAACACACAGAAAAGGTGAATTTCAAATTGCAGACTAGGACTATTGAAAACAATAATCCCTGTGAGGAGAGAATAAATGCTTTTAGCCTTTAAATTCTCTTATTCAGAACTTGATTTATTCTAGATCTGATGTATTTAAATCTGTGCCTCTCTTAAAATTTTTTATATAACTTTACTGATGTTGTCAAACAAGACCAGACAAGACCCTAAGGCAGCTGCTTTATCCCAATCTTCTTTTACCACAATTGCAACTAATTCAGTTGCACATGAAGGAGAACTAACTCCAGTGCTTATCAGAGGAGACAATAATGAATGCTATTCAATTTTTAATTTTAAATTTTCAGTTCAAGAAATTAAGTTATATAAAATTTAAGTCATTTTTTAAAATTACAGGGTTAAAAGGATTGTTCACAGAGTAATGCTTCACATATAGTTCATCTTCAGTTGTAACTAGTATTTTAGAAATATTTATTAGGATATCTTTTTAGATACTAATATAATGGTATAAATTTTATAAAATATAATAATATGTACGATTACATAATATATAATATTTTGGATATCCTTTTGGATACTATGGCAAGGGTGTGCTAGGGATTGTCGGGTTTGTATAGACTTGCCAATTATATCCAGCCATGTGGTATGTGCTTGAAGTAGTACAAAGGTGAGTTTAGGTTTGAAGCCAGATGGGCCTCAATTACCATGTGGACCTAGCAATCATTTCATTTTTGCTGAACCTCAGTTTCCTTACATATCAGTGGGTATAGTTTTTACTGATGGGAATAATGGAGAATAAAGCGAACTCATAGAGACTGTCTAGAGCACCAGGAGCAATGACAGCCTCTGCTGTTCTAGTGGCTACTTGAGGGGGCTCAAGCAGAAGACCTTAGTTACCTGTCAGAAGACTCTGCTCCTGCCTATATTGATTGCTGTTATTAGTAAAATCATGTAAAAATGTTTAAAAAGAGGCACAGATTCAGGTAAATCAAAGTTAGAATGAATCAAATTCTGGACAAGATAATTAAAAGCTAAGAGATTATGACAAGTTGGATAAATACCACAAGATGAAGTTTGAAAGCTATGTCCATGTACACAAACATGCATGCATACATATATGCCTGTTTGTGTATAAAATTTCCTTGCTATGTTTGAATGTGGTTTAACCTCCAAAACTGATGTGGAAATTTGATTGTGATGGTGTTGGGAGTTAGCACCTTGAGGAGGCAATTAGAGCATTAAAGGAGACTATGCCTCTCCTTCATGAGCAGGGTGGTATAAAGCAGATGCCCTACTGTCTTATCCTTCTACATGGCACATAGTAAACATTTCATTCCAAGAGGGAAGAATAGGAGGATAGAAAAGAAAGGGACCAAAGCAAGACCAAAATGCAGCAGAGTAAGCATCAAATTCTGTTGTTCTGTGTCCAGTACCTAGGGAAGGTTGGGACAAGTTATGAACTCCAAAAGGCTTGGGCAGTCTGGCCCCTATAGAATTGCTCATTACAGCTCATATGATCTCTGTCTTGGGTAGGCTCCACTTGCTACCTGCGGTTTTCCTTAGAGACATTGCACATTCCTGGCATCTCCACTATAATTTCAGCTTTGCTCTCTCAGCTTCATGCACTGCCCTCTCAGGGGCATACTGTCTGACCATGCAGACCTTCTTTTGAAATCTGGGTGGAAACCTCTATGACCCTGTAACTCTTACATTCTGCATGCCTAAAAACTAGTGCCATGTGGTTGATGGCAAGGCCTGGCACTGTCTCAGGCAGTAGCCCGGAACTCTTGGATGGTGATTTCAGAGACCTCTGAGTGCCTAGATGGCTGAGTAATGTGAATAGAATCCTAGGGAACCAGTTCCCTACGTGGACCTTTTTAAGGAGGGGACCAAGTGTCTCTTTTCTCAAATAAAATCTTTATGATGTTATACCTTTGAGTCTGCAAAGGGTGAGTCTTGCTGATTCCTGAGATTCCTTCAAGCCATCTTTCCTATTGTTCTCTTGCAAAGTACTTGGCTTCTTTTTAACCACTTACCAGTCGAATTATTTAAATACAGGATGACCAAAAATTGCATGTTTTTATTAATTTTTATGAGAACATAACAGGAAACATAAAAATGAGAATTTTATGAAATTTATTCAATACAAGAATTGACTGATTGGAATAAAACCTTCCTGAGTGACTCTTGGTATAGTCAGTATGTAAACAAATGTGCTGCCCAGAATGATGTTCCGGGTAACTGTTAAGTGGTTAATGCTAATCTTTTCATCAACAATGCTGCCAATGACCTCACTTTTGCAGGTGTTTCTTTTTAATGAAATTGTAAACTTTCACATCTGTTTTTTGTTCCTAAATTTTACTAAATCTGGCTGAAAACAGCCATGCCATAGCCTGAAATTTGGGCTGTCTTGAAATTTCCTTCACCAGATTAGCCTGCCACCATTAATCTCAGTTTCAACAAAAAGTCTCAGGAGATTGGCAAAATACAGTCAAACCTTGGACTGTGAGCAACTTGCTCTGTGAATGTTCCACAAATAAGCAAACATTTCTAAGAAATTTTAACTTGATAAATGAGCAATGTCTTGCAATACAAGTAGTACCTCACACTATCATAATCATAATCAAGCAGTACCTCACATGATCATAACTGGTTCTCTCTCTTTCCCTCTTTCTGCTTTTATATACAAGTACTTTGTATTACAAGCAGAACAAATCATTCTTATAAACAATGTTTTACTGTTTAGACAAATTTTCTGCCACTGTATTACACATGATCTCTAGTCCAACTGCCAGTGGAGTCCTTGTTCCCAACTCAACCTCCTGAGCTTGTCCTTACTGTATGCATTCTTATCAGCATTCTGGTCTTCTGAGCTCTCCAGTATTACACATCAAGCACTGCTCACAACATTCATACTCCTCTGGCAAACCAGTTCTAAAACCTTCTGAACCACATAGTCCGGTACAGTAATAAAATGACACTAGTCCTTGAACCACTTTTCTGTATTTGCCATGTTACCCTAGCTCAGCAAAATACTCAATACCTTCACCTTAAGGAAGATGAGTTTATTTTGGCTCACAGTTTCATTGGATTCAGTCTATAGTTGGCAGGCTCCAAAGCAGAAAGAGCATTGCAGAATGCCATGGTGGAGAAAAGCTGTTTACACCATGGCAACCAGAAAACAGAGAAAGGAGGAATTTAGGATGAAGATACCCTTTCAAGGTATTCCCTCAGTGATTCACCCCTTTTGATTAGATTCCACCTTCAAAAGTGTGACTTTTGAGAGATATTTTAGATCTGAACCAAAATAGCCTCAGTAGATGTGGATGCCCAATCTTGAACTTTTCAGTTCCTAGAATCACGAATCAAAATAAATCTCTTACCTATATAAACTACCTAACCTCAAGTATCCTGTTTTAAAAGAGAATACAGATGAAAACAATAAGATACTTTAGAAAAAGAATTGTATGAAATACAGAATGTAGGAAAATATATACCATTAACAATCCACCCAGAATGAAAAAGAAAGAAAGAAGGAAGGAATGAAGAGAGAAAGAGAGAGAGAATCTATACATTTTGTGGCTATTAAAAAGGTGAATGGCAATTTAAATTATGCTAATAGTTTAGTTGCAAGCACAGAGTAAAGATGATGCCTCACTGTTCTTTTTGCTTTTTAGACAAGCTTTGGAGCTGTGTTTCATTGTGAATGCCAGGGAACAAAGAAAACAATTCTTGGAGAATGAGAAGAATTAGGGCTGAAAAATAATCTTAAAGGAAGTCTAAAATAGAAAACAACCTAGTTATTATTAGTTAAATATCTAAAATGATTTCATGAGTGATAAGGTTTGTATCTAGATGTCCCACCAAAGCCTTGTGCTGTACTCATAGGTACGGCTGGATCTATGGCATGAGATTCTGGAATTAAGGTTGTATTGCACTAGATCAGTCCACTGATTGGTTTATTCTGGGTGTGGATAATGGAAAGGCTCACCCTGGGCGTGGGTGGCATCACCCAAAAGAATTGTAGCCTGGATGAGATAAAAGGGAAAGAGAAACTTGCTGCTGATGCCTTCTGCTTGGTTGCTGGTTTCTTCCTGCTTTGTCACGGTCTGTTTCTCCTCTGTGATGCCCCTCTGCCATGCCACCCTGCTTAGAGCCAGCTGACTATGGACTGAAACTTCTACAAACTGAGAGCTGAAATAAACCTTTTCTTCTTTGGGGTTTTGAGTATTTTGTCTCAGCAATGAGAAAACAATAAGAACACAATGGGGAAGAGAAAATAGATATTCCCTCTCTTCAGGAGAAACTTTAGACTTTGTCTCATGAATGGGCATTCAAACGAGTGTTCATCTCTGTTACAAGGTAGGAATAGGATGGGAGAAATTAACATTTCATTTGTTGATATTATAGTATGTGGAAGATATTGTATTGCCTGTATACTAATATACACCTTAATTTCTAGTATTTCATTTTCTCCAAATACACTATTGTCATTCTTCTGTTAAGTCCCATACATAAATTAAGAGAAATTCCATGGAAGATAAGATTTTCTATGCCCCATGAACTCCTCAAATACTAAGCAGTTTCTGATTTGGTACCTAGGAGTAACTCATTAGGGAATGATACTTAGGCAAGGGCTGGAATGGCCCTCAATGCTTCTTAACCTCATTTGTCCATGATTACAGAAAACATGGAGGAATTAATCTTATTATTCTTTTCTTTAACAAATCAAAACTCTGTTCCCTATTATGCCTTATGTAAATAAATTGTATCTGTTTATCTTTTGAGAAAGAATCACATGTTTAGTGATTTGTATTTGACATTAAATTAAATATCCTTGTCAGGGGTCAATCTTCCACAGTCAGCCGTCTGAGGCTGTACATAAGCAGGAAATGTGCACTTAAGAGTTGGAGCATCATGTATTAATTCAGACTGCCTTAGTTTGTGATGTAAAATATACAGAGAATGAGCTATTATTGAGTTTATGGTCTGCTTTATCTATATGTAACATAGAAAAAATTAAAAGTAATCACAGATAACTGCCAACTCACCTTCTAGGGGAGTGGCATAATTCTTTCCTAAGAAGATCACCTTTTATCAGCAAAATACCTCGATCATCCTCTGCATCTTCAAGACCATAAAGTGACAAGAGAGTTAAATTGTTTTGAATGAAAGGTAGCATTTATTTGAGGAAGCAAAAAGCAAAGGGAAAGGAAGACTGCTGAGAAAAGGAAACAGGCATCTGCAATTTAAGAGAAGTTCAGGTGTGTGTAGGAAATGCTCTGTGAGAGACTGTTGGGCAATGAGAATTTCTGATGGCCAGAATGAAAGAATTTCAAGAATATATATGTCTCATGCAATTAATTTTTAAATTATTTATTTATATTTCTGCAATGCAATAGCTATTTGCTCTGCAGAACTTCCTTGTAAGAGCAGAGTTTTAGGAAATAAAGGGGCATGAGTCTGTGTTAGTGCATGAGTTACTACTGGGCATGAAAACAAAAAGTTGTAGGAGTGGAGATGTAAGTTCAATGGGAATAGTTAATTAAGAATCCAGATAAGCATAACAGAGGACTTTTCAGATATGTGCAAAACTCTTGGAGAGGATATTGGACTTCTTATTAAAGATGAGAGTAGTGGTTGAAGTTAATTTTATGTGAGTCTTAAAGGACAAGATGACCTCAGCTGACATGTAGATTGAATATGTAATTGCTTCATTTCTCTTTTTCACCGTGTTTCCGTAGAAACATCTTGAAAGTCAAGCTTGTGCAACAATTACAAACATGTCCCTGTTACTCTTATGGTTCAGGCTCTTATTTTTTCCACTGAGAAACCCAAATCTACTGTTTTTATATTGAAAGAAGAAAAGGTAATATGTCTATCAGATGAATTTTTTTATCTGAAGACCCCTCATTGGAATTGGACCTTACATGCCATGAGATTGCAACTAGTCTCATAAATTGGAAACGCTTTAATTTTTGATACAGCATTAGTAAAGTGCTAAAACTCACTGTTTTAAAAAGCCTACAGGAGATCTATGCTACTGCCCCAAAGGTTTTCCTGAGGTTTCTTATTAATAGTTAAAAGCGATTTCTAAACTAAAATCATGTAAAATCCAATAGAAAAGTGTCCTTGGAACTTCCCAGTCACTAGGCCTTCTTATTCCTTCCCAGCTTCTATCTGGCAAGCTTTAACTTCAGCAGTCAGCCATATACTGGTAAACTTTCTTCCTGTATTTTCTTTATTGATCTAGTAGAATGACACAGAAATATCTTTCCAAATTAAAAGAAAGGTAGAATTGACACCCTAACAGCCTTAGAATAGTTTCTGCTTTACTAGATTCTGAACTATTTTCTCCCTAAAGTTATTTGAATGTGAGCTGAGGTGTGAACAAGGCAGAAGTGAGAATCAATAATTAAGCCTGTTCTCTTTATACCCACTATGCTGGGAAATCCATTTCTTTTTCTCAGCCTGATTATTATTTAGCATTTATCCAATACCCTCAAGCCAGATCTCTACAGCAGTAGAATAAAACCGTAGTAAAATGAAACAAAAGCACAGATCTGACCAACCTACTTAGTCTGTTTCCATGAGAGTATTTTATTGTCTTGGAGTGTTCAAGTCCTGGGGGAGAAGACTGACACTGCATATGAAAGAGGCCATTTTTGTTATCTGCTTTCTTGGATGTGAAAATGTCATGCTCTGTCCCATGGGGGACACTGTCATGTGTGACCACTGAAAAAACTGAGACAAGAGCCTCCATAGAGATGTCTACTTAATTTCTCCAGTCTACCTTGCACATGCATAATTCCCCCCAGAAATGGTGACGATTTCTACTCATGTTGACTAGAAAAATGTCGTAAGAAATGAGAAGTACCCTGTGATCATAAGGCCACCATGCTGAATCTTGAGACTTGTTATAGTTTAGATCTAAAATGTACTCCCCAAAGTCTCATGTGTTCAGAGGTAGGGTTTCTATAGTTGGGGATGCTGTACCTTTCAGTGGATTAATCTACCTATGTTCCTAGTTGATCGTGCCATTAGAAGGTGGAGCCTGGCTGGCAGAGGTGGGTTACTGGGGATATGACTGGGAAGATATATTCTTGTTTCCAGATTCTTCCTCCCTTGCTGTTTCCTGGCTGCCATGGGTTAACAGCTTTCTTCCATCATGACCTTCCACCATGCTGTTTCTGCTTTGGATGAGCTGACTACTATAAGATTGAATCTTCTGAAACCATGAGCCAAATAAACCTTTCCTCTTTAAGTTGCAGGCATTGAATACTTTGTCCCAGTGACAGGAAAGTGACTAATACAAGAATGCTCCCCAAAATGCTGCTGACAGGCTTTCCAAGAATCAGTTAAGATGGTGTAGTAATGTCCCTTAAAAGACAAAAAGAAAATCAACACCTGAGAAAGAAGTGATGAGTTGATATTTCATTGTTTCCTCATGGCTGAGCAATGAGAGATACTAGGAGTATAAATCTAAGTTTGCTTGTCCCAAGCTAACTGCCTTAAGGAAGTATGGGGGGAAATTGGTCCAGCTGGAGATGAATGCTGCTCATCCCATTTCTCTCTTCATTATTTTTACCTGAAAGACTGAAAATCATCAGAAAAACAGGAACTCCGTCAATGACTTCCCAGGCCCTGATCTTGTATAGCTATAGCCACAGATATCAATTTAATGGCCCTATACTGGTGGCAAAGCATGGACAACTATTTTGTTCTGAGAAAAAAATGGGGCAATTTTTTATGTAATCTAACTGTCAGTTAACATGTTATTCTTTTGAGACTGAGTACAATAATGGTTTTATAACGCTTTTCACACATGGTGTTTAAATCTGAAACCTCTCCACTCTGTAGTTTTGCTTTCTTGTCTCTCATTCTATCTTCATCTAACTGAAATTTGACTTCCATTGATGCCAAGCTATAAACAGTAAATCACCAGCATCCTGCAGGGTCCAGTGTGGTTTTCCTTCTTAGTTTTCAGGTGAACTTTCCCGGGTCTTCTTCCCTCTCCAGCCATTGCCCAACTGTGTCCTTTGTCTGCTATACCCACATGATACGTGTACATTCACAATTCTTCTTTTTCATTCTATCCATTTTGTTGAACTCATCTATTTACTTTTATTTATTTAATTTTAGCCACTAAACACTTCGCTCTTTCTCCTGTCATATCACTCTTGAGATTCAGGCTGGAATTTCCAGGTAATTCATACCTCAAACTTAACCTTGTCACAACTAAAATCCTCATTTTTTTTTTTTTTTTAAGCATCTGTTCCACTGCCACCTACTGGTTGATGACACCACAAATCTCCATTGCTCAGTCTCAATAACCTGAAAATACCTCAGACCGTTCCTTATCTCATAAAACAGAGAATAAATAGGTACACATCCTGGAAACTCCACAGCATTCTCCCTTTCTGTCCACTCCCAAAGACACTTGCCTAATTGAGAAGTGGACCTCTGAATCATTTAGATATCTTTCCAACAGGCTTCTTTATCTTTAGCCTTTACTCTCTTATAATTTGTTCTTCAAACTGTCACAAAATTCACTTGGAAAATGATATTCTGAGCATGCTATTTGCCTGTTTCAAGTCTTTCGTGTCTCCTAACTATAGTTACATGAAACGTCAGTCTTCTTGCTGTCTGTCCTTCACACCAGGCTTCGCTAACTTTCACCCCATTCTTTCCCTGCAGCTGTCTTCGACTATTTACTGCTTCCTAAACTATTCTGCTTTTTGGGACTTCTGTGTTTATTCACTGTTGCCTCTGCCTGAGATCTCCTGCCCCTGTCTCCAATCGTTGTTCGGTTCAATCTCTATCTTCCCATAAGACTTATATTTTTCCCATTAGAAATAATCTCTCCCTCCACTAAAAACCTAGAGTATTGTGTTGTTATACCAAAACCTGTATTTTTATTTTGCATAACGCTTTAGAATTTACAAAACTTGCACCTGTCATTTCATGGGTCTTGTTCTCACTCTTCTATGAATCTCTTTGTGGGTCAGAGATCTTGAATTATTTTCAATTATAGTCCTTAAAGTTTCTGGCACTCTACCTCATATACAGTAGGTATGTAATAAATCATTGTGGGTTTTAACTCTTATTTCTACTAAATCCAAAATTTCTTCTGCATAGCTCTATCCTTTAATTGTTTACTTCCAAGCAATTCTTTCTCTTTTTACTCATGCCTGAAAATATGAGATGTAGTTGACATTTGTGAGAAAAAATAGATGTACGAGTTTAGAACTTTTTTGTAACATATACATCAGGACTAAACACATTGACAGATTACAGATACAGGAAAAAATATTTAAATGGGTTGTCTGTAAAAGCAACACTAATTACAGTCATTTAAATGGACTGCATACCACACAACCAAATAGTAATGATTCATAACAGTGATGCATGTTAAATTAACTTTGTTATAAATTTTCCTTGATATAATTTTCTTGATTACACAGCTAAAATATTTATATGTATTTAATTGTTTTGATTTTCACTTGGTTGTCTATTCAGAATTTTAAAAGAAATACATGAAATTTTGCTCAGCACGATCTTCAGTGTTACTGCTTTTACCAGAAGTGTAAATAAGAGATGTAATAATTAAAGAGATTGTAAGTCACTCTAAAAATAAACGTAATGTAAAATTAACTTTTTGAGGAGATAATTGTGTGAATTTTTACATACACATAGATCGGTATACAAAACAGCTCTATCAATTACAAAATTTCCTTGTGTTGTCTTTTTGTAATCAAATCACTCTCCACCCCCTGCCCTTAGAAATCACTTATCTACCTTCAGTACCTAGAGTTTTGCCTTTTTCACAGTGTCATTCAAGTAGAATAATGCAATATTTAGCCTTTGAGACTGGATCCTTCCACTAAGATTGATCAAGTCAAGTGGGCACTGTGATAGTTAATTGAGGAATCAACTTGAATAGAAAATGTTTGGCAGATTGGTTAAGCATAGTTCTGGGTGTGTCTGGATGATTAACTTGCTGAAGAGGGAAGACCCATCCTGGGTATGGGGGGCACCAAGCTTTAGGTTTGTAGCCTGGATGAAATAAAAGGGGGAAAGAGAAGAAAGTCTCACTTCTGCTTTAGGGAGGAGCTCCAGTTTGGCATTAGCTTTGAATGTCCATCTCCAGGCTTTCAAGGCAGACCTTTTGGCTTCCCTATCTGCACTTGCTTGGAACTCTGCAGTGAGCACCAGGCCTTTAACTTCTGACTGGATCCTCACACTCTCCAGTCCACAGGGGCCCTTTTGCATTCTTCCACACCTGACTCCGTGGGTGGCCATTATAAGTCTACTTTGTAAAACCTTTATATATCTACATCTATCTATCTATCTATCTATCTATCTATCTATCTATCTATCTATCTATCTATCCATCCATCCATCTATCTATCTTGTTTCATTTCTCTAGTGAAGCCTAACTAAATTAGGCATTGATCAGCATTTTCCTTTTTTTTTTCCCCATTAAGTTTATTGGTACATTTTTGGTAGAAAATACAGTTACACTCATCATTGGGATCTGGTACCTTTACATGAGTATCTTGGTTCTTATTTTTTT
>NW_004624812.1:1488581-1506506 GCF_000247695.1 Heterocephalus glaber
TCCCAGATCCTCTTTTGTTGCCAGTTCAGAGAGTCCAGGTGGTTGAGTATCAGATTGTTCCATCTCATTTCTCTTTGGGGTTGCTGTAGGTGATCTAGAAGTCTGTCTTTGAGACTTGTTTATGTGTCTTCTCATTTTCATGGGGGGGATGTGCTTCTGGCACCCACGAGAGGCTCACCTTCTCTGCCCTAGGAGCCTGGGATAGAGGCAGGGAGCTTCCTTCCAGGTGCTGGGACCGGCTGAGCTTCTCTTCTCTAGGAGCCAGTTATGGAGGCGGGGAGCTTAATTCTGGGTGCTGGGACCAGTTCACCTTCTCTGCCATAGGAGCCTGGGATGGAGGCAGGAGAGCTTCCTTCCAGGTGCTGGGACTGGCTGAGCTTCCAGAATTTTCCTTTTTGTTTCTGAGAAGTATTCCTTTGTAAATGCACCTCAGTTTGTTTATTCATCCATTGTGGGACATATGGATTGTTTCTACTCTCCAAGAATTATGTATACAGTGCCATAAACATTTGTGTGCAGATTTCCCATGTAAACATGTTTTAAATTTTTTAGGGTACAGGAATTTAATCACAGGAATTATTTATTTATTTATTTTAGTACTAGGGATTGAACCAGGGCCTTCACACTGAGCTATATTTCCAGCCATTTTCATTTTAGTTTTTTGAATTTTGAGACAGGATCTGGCTAAGTTGTCCAGGCAAGACTTAAACTTGCAATCCTTCTACTTCTTCCTATCAAGTTCAGTTATCTAAAATCTAATGATGTTGACTGTTGTTATGCTTTTAGGCCATCCATATATTCATATATCTTTTTTGGTGAAATGTCTGATCAAATCTTTTGCCCATTTTTATAAACATTGGTATTTTTTACTTATTGTTAAGAATCTGGAGAATTCTTCATATATTCTGGAGAACAATATTTTGGGAAATTGTGATTTGGAAATAATTCTTGTCATTTCATTTTCTTGAGAGTTAAAAGAATTTTTAGCCTTTTGAAGTTTGATTCATAATATCCTTTCCTTGGTATCATATTTTAGAATTCTTTGCCTAATAAAACCAGTAGAAGGTTTTTTCCTATGTTTTATTCTAAATGTTTTATAGTTCAAAATTTTATAAATCAATTATGATTCATTTAAATTAGTTTTTAAAAGGAATGTGAAATATAGGTTTATTTTAATAAATATATTTCTAATTGAACAACATTTGAACTGGTTTTGCATTTTCTCCTACTGAACTGTTTTGCATTTTCTCAAATATTAGCTTATCATGTCTGTATCAGAATAAATCTGGATTCTACAGTCTGTTCTATTGAAGGCTCAATTACTGTAGCTTTATGACAAATCCTAAAGATAGGAAGTACTTTTATTAACTTTGATCTTTACAAAAATTTTTTTGTTATTCTAATTTGCCTTTCTATATGAATTTTAGATTATGTTTTTCACTACAAATTTCTTTTTAATATTTTAATTGCAATTATATTAAAACTATAGGTTAATTTAGGAAGAGTAGATATCTTTACTATTTTGAGTATCTAATCAGTGAATGTTATATAGCTTATCATGTGGTTTTATCCTTTATCAATTCAGTTTCTTTTTTTGGAGAGGAGGTTTAGCATTTAATATTAATAATTGGTACATCTGAGGCTAGAGGAAAGGAAAATTTGTCTAATAATTATTTTGGTGTTTTTCCCCTTAAATTCTTTTTAGCATAAACACATTTATTTATTTACTAACAAAGAGATGATCTTGGTTAAAACAACACTCTGAAATAGATGTGATAAAGGTAATTGACCAAAGTAATGAAAAAATGTCTGGAGATTAGCTCATTGAACTGAGCTTATTCATTCTCAAAGCTAATTCCTGTCCAAAGTGATGATGGAATATTTATTCAACTTTTTCATAGACCCGAGTACAGGTGATATTGTTCATGACACACTCCATGACTAACTTCCCATCTTTCAATTTTCTGGTTATTGTGCTTTCCTTCCCAACCCACTCCTGGTGCTGAACCAATGTGCCATCTATAAAGTTGCAGACCGTCTGAATTTTTTGGCCATCAGCTGTAGTTTCTTCAAACTTCTCTCTCAGGTTACAAGCAAACTGTGTTGTCTTCACAGTGCTCTCGATTTTAACGGTGAGGTGGTTGCCATCACAAGTGATGACACAATCTGGCTTAGCCACTGCACCCAGTTTTTGAATAGCTACTCCCACTCCTAGCTCCTTCATGTAGTCCTCAAAGCCTTTGCTGTCCACCAGACGCCATCTTCCTACCAGCTGCTGCATGGTGGCCATGGTGGGTGAGGGAGGGAGGGCTGGTACTAGGACTACAGTGGTTCTTCGCAGGCAGAGTGTGGTCCTTAAATTCTTTTATCGGTACATTTTAGGTATACAATAAAATTACATTTCTTATTGGGTGCTTGTACCTGTACATGATGTATCTTCGTTCTTATTTTTTCCCTATTTCCTGTCTTTCCTTTGCCCCTTTCACCCTTTCCTATTTACAGATTTTGTTTCTATTTTCTCCTTTTCTCATAATTTTTCCTTTTCCTTCTATCCTTTCCTCTTCCCCTCCCACTTCCCCTACCCCTTTGGACTTTTTCTTCCTATTTCAGGTTGTCAATTATTTGATTTAATCATTTTAATCCTTCTTTACTCTTTCAGTTTCTAACACCAGAGAAACTATTCGGTATTTACATGTGTACCCTATTTATTTCACTTAAGAGTATGGCCTCAATATGCATCCTTTTAACTATAAATGTCTCTAGTTTGTCATTCTTTATGGTGGAATAGTACTCTATTTTATAAAAAACCCATATCTTCTTTATCCAGTTTCCAGTTGGTGGGCACTTGGGCTGTTTCCAGGCTTTAGCTATTCCAAACTGTGCTGGTATAAACATGGGTGCACATATATCTCTGTAGTATGATTCTTTTAATTCTTTTGGGAAGATACCCAGCAGAGGAATAGCTGGGTCAAATGGGATTTCTAATCCTAGTTGTTTGAGGTCTCTCCATATTGATTTCCACAATGGTTGCACCAGTTTGCACTCCCACCAACAATGGAGAAGGGTTCCTTTTTCCCCTCAACCCCACCAACATTTGTTATTGGTTGATTTCTTGACAGCAGCCATTCTTTCTGGGGTGAGGTGGAATCTCAGCATTGTTTTCATCTGCATTTTTAGAATGACCAGTGATGTTTAGCATTTTTCATATGTTTATTTGCTGCTTTTACTTCTTTGTCTGAGAAATGTCTGTTCATTTCAGATGCCCATTTTTGAATTGGGTCTTTATATTTGGGGGGTCTGATTTTTTGAGTTCTTTGTATATTCTATATAGTAGTCCTCTGTCTGAAGTACAGCTGCTAAAAATTTTTTCCCACATTGTAGGTTGTCTCTTAGCTCTGTTGGTGGTTTCTCCTGCAGTGCAGAAGCTTTGTAATAAGATGAGATACCAGTTGTTGATTCTTTGTGTTACTTCCCGTGGTACTGAGGTTTTGTTCATAAAGTCTTTTCCTATGCCAATGTCTTCAAGAGTTCTACATAACTTATCATCCAGAAAGTTTAGTCCTTCTGTTTTAATATTTAGATCTGTAATCCACTTCCATCTTAGTTTAGCGCATGGTGATCTATATGGGTCTAGTTTTAATCTTTGGCAAGTTGAAATCCAGTTTTCCCAACACCATTTATTAAAGAGGCTATCTTTCCTCCAATGAGGGTGGTTGATTCCTTTGTCAAAAATGAGGTGGCTGAGTATGTCTGGAGTTGTTTCTGCATCTTCCAATCTATTGGACTGATCCTCAGGTCTGTTTCTGTGCCAGTATCATGCTGTTTTTATCACATTAGCTTTGTAGTATAGTTTCAAGTTGGGAAATGTGATACCTCCTGCCATATCTCTGTTGCCTAGAATTGCTTTTGCTATTCTAGGTCTCTTCTGGTTCCAAATGAATTTTTGGGTTGTTTTCTCTAGTTCTGTGAAATATGTTGTTGAAATTTTTATCAGCCTTGCATTAAATCTATATAGCAGTTTTGGAAGTATGCCCATTTTCACTATATTGGTCCTTCCTACCCAGGAACAAAGGATGTCTTTCCATTTTCTTATATCCTCTTTGATCTCTTTTTTCAGAGTGCTGTAGTTTTCAGTGTAGAGGTCTTTTCTTCCTTTGTTAGATTGATTCCTAGATATTTCATTTTTTTGGATGCTACTGTAAAAGGAATTGTTTCTCTAATTTCTCAGTGAGACTGTTATTTGTGTACAAGAAGGCTACTGTTTTTGAGTCTTGACCTCGTATCCAGGTACTCTACTAAATTTGTCAATTAAGTCTAGAAGTCTTTTGGCTGAGCTTTTTGGGTCTTCTCTGTAAAGTATCATATCATCAGAGAATAATGTCAGTTTAACTTCTTCCTTTCTATCTTTATTCCTGTTATTTCTTTCTCTTTTCTAATTCTGTGGCTATTTCCAGAACTATATTGAACAGGAATGGTGATAGTGGGCATCCTTGTCTTGTTCCTGATTTTAGCGTGAAAGTTTTCAGTTTTTGATCATTTAGTATGATATTGGCTATTGGTTTTTCATAGATAGCCTTAATCAGGTTGAGATAAAGACCTTCTATTCCAATTTTCTGTAGTGGTTTTATCATGAATGGGTGTTGGATTTTGTGGAATGCTTTTTCTGCATCTATTGAGATGATCATATGGTTTTTGTTCTGGAATCTGTTAATGTAGCATATTACATTTATTGATTTATGGATGTTGAACCATCCTTGCATCCCTGGGATCAATCTGACTTGGTTAGGGTGTATGATCTTCTTGATTATCATCTGTATTCTGTTTGCCAGTATCTTGTTGAGGATTTTTGCATCTGTGTTCATTAGGGAGATTGGCCTGTAGTTCTCTTTTTGGGTTGGGTCTTTCCTTGGTTTTAGAATCAAAGTAACACTTGCTTCTAGAAATGACTTTGGAAGTATTGCTTCCTTTTCAATTTCCTTAATGAGTTTAAAGAGTAACAGTGATTGTTCTTCTCTAAATGTCTGATAGAATTCAGTAGTGAAGCCATCAGGACCTGGGATTTTCTTTGTTGGTAAATTTTTAATTGCTTTTTCAATTTCACTGAATGTAGTTGGGGTGTTTAGAATTTTTAATATTCTTCGTTCAACTTTGATTGTTCATATATATCTAGAAATCTGTCCATTTCTTCTGTGTTTTCCATTTTATTAGAGTACAGTTTCTCGAAGTAGCTATTGATGATCCTATGGATTTCTGCTGGTTGTCTTGTGACTTTACCTTTTTCATTTCTAATTGCATGGATTTGAGCCTTTTCTTTCCTTTTTTTGATAAGGTTGGCTAAGGGTTTATCGATTTTATTAATTCTTTCAAAAAACCAACTCTTCAATTTGTTGATTTTTTGTATCATTCTCTTAGTCTCCATTGCATTTATTTCTGCTCTGATCTTTATAATTTCCTCCCTTGTATGAGCTTTGGATTTGTCCTCCTCTTCTTTGTTTAGAAGCATGAGGTTCAGCATTAGGTTGTTTATTTGAGCTCACTCTATTTTCCTAGTGTGGGCATTCACTGCTATGAATTTCCCTTGTAAGACTGCTTTCATTGTGTCCCATAGATTCTTGTATGTTGTACCAGCATTAGCATTTACTTGTAGAAACTCTCTAATTTGTTCTTTAATTTCCTCTGTGCCCCATTGGTTGTTGAGGAGAGTGTTATTCAATTTCCATGTGTTTGTGGGGGTTTTGCAGTTTCTTCTGCTATCAATCTTCAGTTTCATTACACTGTGGTCTGGTAACATACACGGGATAACTTCAATTCTCTTACATTTACTTAAACATGCCCTGTGAGTTCTAGAATTTGATTGTTGACTTTTTTCTAGATGATCTGTCTATTTGTGATAGTGGGGTATTGAGGTCCCTCACTACAGTTGTATTAGTGCTTGTTTGGTTTTTCATGTCCATTAATATTTGTTTTTTACAGTTGGGCATCTTTGTATTTTGTCCATATATATTTATGATTGCTGTCTCTTCCTCTTGGATTGTTCCCTTCACGAGGATATAGTGTCCATCTTTGTCTCTCAATTAGTTTTGTTTTGAAATCTACTTTGCACACAAGATTGCTACCCCTGCTTTTTTCTGGGTTCCTGTCACATGGAGACCTGTTTTCCATCCTTTTACTTTCAGCCTATGAATTTCTTTTTGAGTTAGGTGTATTTCTCGTATACAGCATATTGTTGGATTTTGCTTCTTAATCAATTCTGCCAGTCTATTTCTTTTGATTGGTGAATTGAGGCCATTAACATTGATGGTTATAATTGATAGATATTGACTCATCCTTGTCATGATGTTCTACTGTTGTTGGTTATTTTATTATTTATTTCCTCCCCTTTCCTTTTAGTTTCTTGCCTTGCCTGTTGGATTCCTTCTGTTGGGCCTCATGGAGTTGTGACCTTCATTGTCTTTTTCTAGGATATTGTTTAGAATTGTTTGGAGTGCTGGTTTGGTGTTCATGAAATTTCTCAGGTGTTCTCAGTAGTGGAAGTATCTAATTTCCCCATCAATTTTGAAAGATAATTTTGCAGGATGCAATAGTCTAGGTTGGAAGTTATTTTCTTTTAGTGCTTGAAATACTTCACTCCAGGCTTTCCTTTACTTGATGGTTTGTGTTGAGAAGTCTGCCATCATTCTGATGGGCTTTCCTTTGTAGGTGATTTGTTTCTTTTCTCCAAATGCTTGTAGGATTTTTGTTCTTCTCTTGGGTTTCTGAGATCTTGACTATTATATGAGTAGGTGTAGTTTTTTTGATCATGGCTAGTTGGCATTCTATATACCTCACTTATCTCTATGTCCAATTCTCTACCTCTGTCTGGGAAGTTTTCTGCTATTACTTCTGTGAACTGTTTTTTTAATGTCATTTGTACTTTCTTCTGCTTTTTCATGGACTCCTATGAGTCTTATGTTATTCTTCTTTGCATCATCTAGCAACTTCTGGATTGATTTCTAGTAGTCCCTTACTGTTTTTAAGAAATCTCTGTTTTCATGGTCACTAACTGCAATCCTGTCTTCTATATCTGATCTTCTATCTTTACATTAGCTCAATCTGCTGTGAATACTTTCAATGGAGTTTTTAATCTCCTGGATATCTGTTTGAATATTTTTCATGGATTTCATCTCTTTCCTAGGTTCAGGGATCATAGTTTCCATTTCTTTCTTATGGTGGGCATTCATGGCTTCCAGCATGGTTCTGAGCTCATCTATTTTTTTAATCTGTTTTTGTTCTAATCCTCTAATCATGTCTTTCAGTCTGCCCACCATCTCTGTAGTTATCTGCAAAATTAATTCTGTTTTGAATTTTTCTAGAGCCTCATTCATCTGTTTTGTTACTCCCTGTGCTATCAGTTCAGGGTATCCAGGAGGTTGATTATCAGACTTTTCCACCTCATTTCCCCCAAATTTGCCTTTGGTGGGGTGGAAGTCTGGGTTTGTGCCTTACTTAAATGTCTTCTCATTTTTGTTTTTGGTACTGTCCTTGGTTTAATTCCTGGGTTGATACTTCAATATTGCTTATTGTAAGTATCTTTGTTGCTTGTATTTAGAACCCTTATGGAACGATTGCTTCTCAGAAGTTTCTTCCAGGTATATCTGTTCTGTAAGTTTTGAGTCTCTAATGACTGTGAGGTTATCTCATTTTCATTATACTGGGAAGGATAACTCATTAGATCAGTCACAACACCTTAGCCCAAGTGATACAATCAGCAACACCATAGCATCAAGCACAGCTGAGAAAATGACAATTTGTGGTAATTATTAATCTATCACCTTTAACTGTGTGAATTAAATCAAAATCGAGGACCAGTCCAACATATGTTTATAGTGAATAAACTCTTCAATATAGTAACTTTACCTTTCAGAATGGGAGTTAGAAGGAGTTGAGGAGGGAGGAATAGAGAGGTAGAAGGATAGGAAAAGGTTAACAGTGAGGCCAGAGGGCACAGGAAGATCATGCAATTTGTAAGAAACTGTTGAAGACTAGAGGAATATACAGAATGAAATAACAAAGACAAGAACAGAGCAACCTAATAGCAATAGGGAGACTAGAAACTGTATTTACTTTCCTTTAAAACTATTGACAATTGAGAGAAGGAAAAAGGGAAGAAAAGAAAAATGAAGAAGAAATCCAAATTAGGGCCAGAACAGGGACAAAAAGGGAGATGAAGAACAATGTGGGACAGTGAGAGAATGAGAGAGTGAGAAAGCAAGAAAGAAAAGAGAAAAGAAAAAAATGAAAAAGAAGGAAAAAAAATTTGAAAAGAGCAGAAAAAAATTAAAAATTAAAAATAAGAGCAAAAAGAAAATTTTGAAAATATCAAATAAAAAATAGAAATGAAGGGCCTCCTTCAGGGTATGTCTCTGCTCTGCTGTCACAATAGACAATGTGGGCAGCAGTGTGCAGATATAAGTCAATGAGTCTCAACAACCCAGTAGTAGACCCCTGAGATTCTGGCAGATTTCTGGCTGCAAGTCCCAAGTTGAGCTCCCTGTCTCCTGCAGGGTTGAACTCTGCAAGGTTCTACTGAAGGTTCCAGCTGGCCTTCCCCTGAAGATAGTCCCGGTTCTGATGGGAGGTGATGATCCCTCCAACTTACCAAGTATGGTGTGCCTTTATTTCAGATATTCTCTTCACTTTTCCAGTGGGCTTCAATGTTCATCAAGGAGCCTGAGAGAGGACCTCTTTCTGTTGTTCACTTCTGCTGTATCTTCTGGAGCTCAGGACAATGGCCTTTATGACCCCCTGTACTTCTGGGGTGTGGAACCATGTATGGGCACAGCCAGGAGGCCAGAGGCAGAGGTGGGGGCTCAGGGTGCTGCAGGCAGCTGTGCAGCTAAGCTGGTCACTGGGGTGTGGGGGACAGGTGGTTTCTATTGAGTTTCTGATATTCTCTTTCTTTTTTACAGGGGCACAATATAGTTTTCAACAATATTAATTTTTTATTCTATAAACAATATATCTTTCCATTTGTGTCTTCAGTTTCTTTATTCAATATTTCATACTTAAGGGTATGGGCCTTCTAACTCTCTGATTATTCTTACTTTTTTTGTAGCTCCTAGAGGAGATTTTCTTCATTCTTTTTCAGATAGTTCATTAATAGTATATAGAAATATGTTACTGATTTTTGTATGTTGGTTTTATGTACTGAAGTTTGTTGAATTTAATTAGTTCTAATAGTGCTTTGGTGGTGTCTTTAGGGCGAATATAAGAACATGTCATCTGCAAATGGAAACAATTTATCTTTTTCCTTTCCAATTTGAATGCCTATTTCTTGCTTAAATGTTCTAGCAAGGAGTTCCAGTATTATATTGACTATAAATGGTGAAAGTAGACCTCCTTGTCTTGTTATTCCTCATTTTAGAACAAAAGCTTTCAACTTTTTAAAAATCATTGAGTAGCATGTTATTTATTATGAATTTGTCATATATAGCCTTGTTTTGTTGAGGTATATTCCTCCTACATCCAATTTGTTGAGTTTAATCCTGAAAAAAATGTTTAATTTTGTAAAATGCTTTTTGTACATCTAGTAAGATTGCTGTGTTGACCAGGGATTTAGCTCAGTGGTTCTGGTGTCTGCCTCACAAGCTCAAGGTCCCAAGCTTGATCTCCAGTACCTCCCCCGCCCCCCCAAAAAGATTGCTGTGTGGATTTATATTTTATTCTGTTAATGTGATATATTACATATATGGATTTGCATATGTTGAACCATCCTTTCATCCATTTCATGATAAATCCCACATTATCATGGTGAGAGAGTCCTTTAGTAAGACGTTGAATTCCATTTGTTAGTATTTTGTTGAAGGTCTTTGCGTCTATGTTCATCAGGGTTGCTAGCCTTTGAACTTTCTTTTCTTGAGAGGTCCTTGTCTGGCTTTGTTTCCAGGGTAAAAACTGGCCTTGTAAAATGGATTTAGAAATATTTTTTCTTCTCTAATTTTTCAGAAGGATTGATATTGGTTCTTTTTCAAATGTTTGGCACAATTCAACAATAAAATCCTCAGGTCCTGGGCTTTTATTTGAGTGGAGACATTTTATTACTGATTCAACCTCTATTCATTATTGGCTTCATATTAACTGTAATTTATATTTTAAAGAATTTGAAAGGAGAAATTTAATTTGTTATACAAATTCAGCTGTTTAAAATTCTATTCTTCTTTTTCTATTCCTGAAATGTGAAAATTTCCTCTGACATCCTTTATCTTCTATCTGAACTTACTTTAGAATTTTTTTTAGAGCTTGTCAGTTGGTAACAAATTCTCTTGAATTCCTTTCATCCTAGAATTTGTTGATGTTCTCTTTAGTTTTGAATGAATATATGTTATATTGTGAAATATATATATTGGGTCTTCCTTGTCTTTCCAGGCACATAATTGCTAAAATTCTTAGGATATCAGAAGTTGTAAATGTCTTTTTCTATTCTAATGAGTTGATTAATGCCAGGCAGCCTGAAGAAAGACTGAGACAGGGTCAGAAAGTAGAAACTTTTGACTTCACCGCCCAAACTTCTGAAAAATGAGAGAGGCTGAAAGTTAAGTTGATCACCAGTGCACATTGACTTAATCAGTCATGCTTACCTGATAAAGTCTCCATAGGATGGAAGCCCCAAAAGACAGAGTATGGAAGGATTTTTGAGCAGCTCCATGGAGGCTGGTGCACCTGGAGCAGGCATGGAAGTCCTAAACCCTTCACCTGTACCTAGCCTTATACATATATTCACCTGTATCCTTTGCAATATCTTTTTTAGTATAGTGATCAAAGTGTTTCCCTGGTTTGTTAATTTGCTCTATCAAATTAATCAAACCCAAGAAGGGTGTTCTGGGAGCTCCAGTTTATAGCCTAAAGGTCAGAACTTCCAGAGGCCTGCACTTTGACTGCAGTCTGAAGTAGGGAGCAGTCTTGTGGGAATAAGTCCTCAACCTATGGGATCTGACAATGCTTGCAGGTATATAATCTCAGAATTAAATTAAATTAGAAAGCATGGTATGTACTGAAGAATTAATGTCTTGCTTGGTGTATGGGGAAAAGCCTCCCACACATTTGGTATTTGAAGCATCTTATGAGAGGATAGTAGGAGAAACTGATTTTTTTTCATATAATCACAGAATATAGGAACACTGAATATAGAATTTTGGATTGACAGTTCTTTGTTTTCAGCACTTAAAAATGTTGTGCTATTATTTTCTGGCCTCCATGGTGATAAAAGAAAAACTCTGAGATGTCCTAAATTTAATTACAAGAGCTGGAGGATGCAGTGGGAAAGAGATAAGGAAAGTTAATCAACAAAAGAACTTTTTGCATCCTGAATGTACGTTGAAACTTTGACTTTAACCCCATCAAGGCAAACTATCAGGCCCACTGTACCTTGCTTAGGTATAAACTTCTTAGACCATTAATCTCAACTGTGATGATTAATCTTGATTCTCAATGTAATTGGATTGAGAATAACGTAGGAAATATGCAAAACATACATCTGGGTGTGTCTGTGTTCCCATAGACCAGTGGTGGCAAACCTATGACACACATGCCTCAGCCAGCTGCTTGTTATCACTGAAAGTTCTAAAAGGTCCATCATTGCTGCCATAGACAATTGGTACCTGGGCCAGCTAACTGTTAGGAGACCTACTTTGGCTCCATCCAATAGGGGTGGGGGCACAGATAGAATGAAAGCAACAGGAGGGGGAAGCCAGACAGCAAGCTCACTGTTTGGGTTTTCCAAGTGCCATGAGGTGAACTCCTTTGTTCTATCACCCTTTCCATTATGATGTTCTGCCTCACCTCATGCCTACAGCAATGGAACCAGCTGACCATGAATTGAAACCTCTGAAGTTATGAGCCAAAAGAAATCTTTCTTCCTCTAAGTTGACTTTCACAAGTATTTTATCTCAGTGACAAAAAGCCAATTAACAAACAAGCCAATCCAAAAGTTCCTTCTCTTTATGAACTGGTTTCTTTATTTGGTACTGGGGATTGAACTCAGGACATCATGCTTGTAGCCAGGTGGTGATGAACTGGCTTCTTATCCCAGTTTTCCTTGCATTGTATATTGCCACCCTGCTTATGTATAGCCCTTTTAGGTTCAATATAAACAATGTATACTATACTTTCCTTCCCCCAAATTTTCTTTATACAAATACACTTAGTTCTAGGTCTAGTGTATGTTTTCCCAATACCAGTCTAGCCTTGCTGCTGATAGTTTTGGAAATTTGTCCAAAGTCCTGGTCCTTTCTTTTGACTAGCATCTATAATGGCTCAATAATAGTTTGTATTTCAGAGATCCCTCAAACTTAAGAGTTTTGGTTCAACCATAGTTATTCATGAGAAATATGCATTCATCTGAACGGACTGCAATTAATTCCAGCAATTCATTTGTGTGTTATATGTGGATTTTTTCCATTTGCTTTTAAGAGCTTATCTCTTTGTTAACATTTTAATGTAATATCTCTGGGCATGAATTTCTCTGAGTTCATCCTGTTTTCAGGTCTCTAAGCTTCTATATCATCCAGTTTGTCATACAACCATCTAGAGAAACATTCAATCATTGTACCTTCAAATACATTTCCTGCACTAAGTCCTTTCTCTTCTTCATCTAGGACAGGGATAATACACAGGTACTGGAGGCTTTGTTCCCTTTTCAAGAAATCAGTTTTCTAATACTTGTTCATATTGAATATTTATGTCTATCCATTATCAAATTCATTGACTCATCTTTTCATCCATTTATTACTGAATATCTTCATTGAATTTTGTATTAATTATTATATTTTCCAACTATAAATTTTCCATTTTGTTCTATTTTATGGTTTCTAATTTCCTAATGTGATCATTAAGCTTAACTATCAATTTAATTGACTCGGGAGCTACCTACGGGATCAGTAAAGCAGACTTCTGGGTGTGTCTGGGTGGGTCATGAAGGTATGACCTTGGGGCCCATAGCTGGTTTCTGGCTCCTTTCTTTCTGACTCTTCCCCAGGGCTCTGCTTCTGTGTCACTATGAAGTAAACAGCTTTCCTCCACCATACCCTTCTGCCATGATGCTTCTACTTTGGGAATAGCTTACCATGGACTCAATCTTCTGAAACTCTGAGGCAAATAAACCTCTCTTTTAACTTGTGGGTGTCAGGTATTTGTCCCAGCAGTGGAAAAGCTGACTGATAGAGTTGATGAGATTTTTTTTCTGTTTTAATTTGCTGCAAAAGCATTCATCTTTACTTTATTATGGTTATCATAACTGCTTTAATACATTCATCACAGGGCTGTAATTCATGTCTTGCTTCCAGGTGGTTCTGATTTGAATATGATTATCCTAGTGGCTTGACCCACCATTCAGAAGTACATGCATGACTTCTGAAAAAAATGGGTGCTGCTGTGGCTGCAAAAAAAGCCAGACATATTATGACATTTTGTGCACTCAGCATCAATTAGCCACCTATATGTATAAAATGTTTTAAAGTAATTCTTGAATATTAATAAATATCTTTTAATTTAATAAAATACATTTATTTAATATTGTGATAATTTTAAATTTGCTGAGACAAAATGCCCAACACCCAAAGTTAAATGTGGGAAGTGTTATTTTAGGTCATAGTTTGTAGAGGTTTCGGTGCATAATCAGATGGCTCAAGTCCATAATTTGAGGCGGGGTGGCTTGGCAGAGGGGCATCACAGCTCACGGCAGGCAGAATGTACAAAAAGCACCAAGCAGGAAGTGGCAATGACAGCCCTGTTTCTGTCCCTTATATTCTATCCAGGCTGCCTGCCCTTAGGTTGAGTAGTACTCACACACAGGGTGGGCACACTTAATCCTATATTGCATTGTGAGTCGGTTTCAGTGTCACATCCTAATCCTAACATCACACACTCTAGATCCACCCACCTCCAAAAAGCCCCACCTATGATCACATGAGGCTTTGAGGGGAAATAACAGGCATTAAATATTCAAGTCATAATAGGCAGTAAATATTCAAATTCAAGCAACTAATTAGATTTGGTCCATTTATGGACTTTTTATTAATTTTGTAATAAAAAGACTGGTAAAAGTGATTAGATCTGTTTGTATCACCAGTGGTAAAAGCTGCCCAATGGAAGTCATCCACATACCACCAGTGGATCAAGTTGGTGAGAACATGTTAAAGTATTTGTCAGATAATCACAACATCTGGGTCATCTCAAGGTTGTTTTCTGTAACTATTTTTTCTTTGATAGAATTTGTCAGATCTTTCTGGTTCTTTATATATATTGTATAATCTTGTATTGTATAATAGACACTTGGAAGATGAAACAGAATTTTAAAAAGCTTTTGAAGATTATATATGTGTGTGTGTGTGTGCATGTGCATGCATATGTGTGTGTTATCCATAGATCAATCTGCTTCAGCTCAGATCACACATTCTGACTCATGTTCCATGAACTATGTTTCTAGTATCAGTTGAGTCTTAAAGGCCTTGGGGTGTTCTTGCATCTGTTCAGCTTTGAATAATCCAAGAAAAAACTAAAATCCAGGCAATCATCTACTCCATAGTTGAGTTCCCTTGAGAGCCTATCCAGCACATTTAGGGACATGATCCTCCATGAGCATGTTGAGGTGATGCAGCATTTCTCCCAAACTGCTTTCTTTGCTATCCTCCTGACACTCTTTGGCACCAATATGGAATTTAAATCTCTATGCCTAGCTTCTCATTTACCATAATTTGTTCAGCTTCCAAGACTATTTGGTGGGGTGGAGGAGAAAATGGAGCATGGAATCCCTGCATACACTTTGGATTTTAATTCCTCTGATCAGAAAGAATGATTTTCCTTCCTTAAAGTTTTAGGGGCATAACATGGAATAGTTGTAGCTTTCAGAATGGGTTACTTGGGGCAGAGATGAGAAAGGGAGAAGAAAAGAACAAGGATTTTATCCTACTTTCCTAGTCTTGTAGGAGGATTTCCTTCTACAAGGACAGAATCAGAGGTCTTCTTCTAGGACTTTGGTGCACAACTGCCTTTGGATCTAGGTTGGATGTATGCAAGAATAACCAATATACTCACTGCCAAATCAATTATACTTTAAATTCTGGGTTCTTTGTGTAATACATATGCTACTATTTACTTTTCAGTATTTAGGGAGCTCCTCTATGTACTCTATCAAGGAAATATAGTTGTATCTAGTGGGAGAGGAAGGATGGAGTGTGTCTTTTCTATCTTCACTGAAACTGGAATTTGTAAAATAACTTCAAAGTTTATCATGACATGTGTGAACCCACTATTGGTGACACTACATTTTTCAGAAACAGATGTTGTAGTACAACTGGTACACCGCATTGTTATAAAAACCAAAACTGGTAAACGGATTGATTAAAAAGGTAGTGAATAAAGCAGAAATAAGTACATTTTCTGGAGTATTTGTTGGAGACATCTTAGAAGAACCAAACATTTATATATCCTCAGTAGAATTTGCTGAAGTGAAGAGAGCTGTGAAAAGATATTCTTGATGACACATTATGGGCACAGGCATAAAAAAGCCTGGAAATATTCCCCTGATACCATGTGACTTGGTAGATTTTCCAAGACTCAATCTATCATTTCTTTTTAGCATGCCACCCCACAGGTTTCTGGGAAAAGTTTAATCATCTTCCAAGTTGGAAGTACTCTAGTTGCTTGAGAAATGAGTGATATGCAAAGACTATTAAAATATCAACTTGCAAAAGTATAAGGAACTGTATGTAACTTTTTTCACTTAAATAGTTCAGTTGGATTAACTGGAGCCTTGATCTAAGACGTTTGACTCTAAAAAGTAGTAGTAGTGAGCCATGAATGATTTTATTGTTGTGAACACTTACAAAAGAATTTCTAAATTACTCTCTGCAGTAATAGGCTGAAAGCACAAGAAACCAAAAGGTTAGACTGGGGCACTCCAACTGCTTAATTATAGCACCTGACTTGCTTATTAAAGAATGATGGGGCCTAGAATTTTCCACTTTCTTTCCCTGCTTTAAATGATATCCATCCAGCTTCTAATACCCAAGCATCTTTACCTTCTATTTAAGTCATTGGAAAAATTACTCTCTATGAAAATGTACTACATGAGTGGATTGACAAATTGATCTGTGTTTACAGAGATGCTCCGTGTATCAATAATTTCTACTAGCTTCTTCCTAATAAACTCAAATCAGGGTTTTTTGTTGCTGTTATTCGTGTTTTCTTGTTTTTGTTAGCCTAGTAGTACTAGGGGAATTGACCTCGGGCTTTTCTATGTGCTACATCCCCAGCCACTTAAATTTTGTTCTTTTTATTTTGATACATGATCTCCCTAAGTCTCTAAATTGCCCAGGTTGGGTTTAAAATTTTGTGATCTTTCTGCCTTAGCCTCCTGGAATGCTGGTTTCTAAACAAGTTTTTAAGATCGGCTTTTCCAAACAAAAATGGTTGAAGCTAGTGTAACTAGTCACAACAACTAATATTTATGAAGCAATTTGGACTTTTACTAAGCATGATAGAGAAACAGAGCCACAAGTATGATGGAAAAACCTTATGTTGCTATTATCACCACTCTCTATTTATGCCACAAGTTATCAGAGGTTGAAAAAATAATGAGTTCCTCACTTTTTGAAGCATCCATATTTTGGATCTATGATGCTGAGAGAGACATAATGGAAAGGATTCAGTTTTGGATGAACAACTGAACACAATGAACCTGAATTCCATGTTGAATCCTGCTATTCTATTACTTAAATGGCTATGTAATTTAGCTACATTAACTTGGCATTTTTAAAAACTTAGAGGATATTTTACATGTGGAGGTTAAGGTTTATTCTATGCAGACAAAAGACTGAAATAGAATGGCTGAAATTCTAGAAAGATATATTTTATTTCATTATATGAAAAATTTCATGGTGGAAAATTTTTACACTTGGATAGAGTCACATAACATCTATTCTTTCGTATCTGATTTTTTCACTTAGCAATATTTTGTGAAATTCACATGTTATATTAATAGTAGCTAAGTTATTTTCATTGCTATATAGCATTGCATTATATAAACATATTTCAACTTATTCTATCATTGATGGACATTTGATTTATATCCATTTGGGGATGATTACAAATAAAACTACTATGGATATTTCTATGCATGATTATAGGATGTCACATGGTAAACTTTGCTTTTTATTTCAGCAGCTATAGCAAAAATACAATAAACCATGTGGTTTAAAAGCAACAAAAATTTATTTCTCATAGTTCTGAAGTTGGGATATGCAAACTCAAGGATATGGCAGATTTAGTGTGTAGAAAATGTCCATTTCTTGGTTTATAGAACAGAAACTTACTGTGTAACTTGTCATGGTGAAGGTAGAAGGAAGTTCTCTGGAGTCCCTTTCATAAGGGCACCAATCTCACAGATGAGAGTTCTGCCCTCCTGACCTAATCAGTTTCCAATGTCCAACCTCCAAGTACCAGCACAGGGAGGAATCTTGGTTTTCAACATCTAAATTTCGGAGGAGCATAAATATTCAGTCCATGGGAGTTCTAGTTGGTAATTGGTAATATTGGTAATATTTTTTGTTTATTTCTTTGTTGTTTGGTTTGTTTGAGTTTTAGCTGCAATTAAAAGGTCTTTAACAATATGTCATTATTTCAACTTATATTGTTCAAATTATTGAGGGCATACACCTTTACCAAACTTTATTGATCATTTTGATAATCTATTGTATATTAAGTAATTTACCTCTTTTTATTGGATATTTTAAATTTTCTTACTGATATGTGAGTTTTTTACTTATAGAATATGAGTTGTTGTGAATATTGACCTTTAGTTTGACTTGATTTTTCACTTAATACTGTTTTTTGAAGAACAGAGCTTCTCAGTTCCAATTAGTATAATTCAATGATTAAATAATTATTATT
>NW_004624812.1:1509962-1535640 GCF_000247695.1 Heterocephalus glaber
CCCTCCCACTTCCTTCCCCTTTGCCCCTTTTCTTCCTATTTCACATTACGTATTATACGTTTTAGTCCTTATTTACACTTTCAGTTTCTCACACCAGAGAAACTATTGGGTATTTATACATGTGTGTCCTACTTATTTCACTTAAGTGTACCGCTTCAATGTGCATCCACTTAGCTATGAATGTCTCTAATTTCTCATTTTTTATGGCCGAGTAGTACTCCATTTTATAAAAAAAACCCACAGAATCATACCACAGGGATATATGTGCACTCATGTTCATAGCAGCACAGTTTGTGATAGCTAAAACTTGGAAATAGCCCAAATGCCCATCAACTACTTCTTTTCTCTGTTCCTCTCCTCTCCCTTCAAATCTTCCCCTCTACATTTACAAAAGCTTTGTTTCTATTTTTTCTTTCCATTCTTTTTTCATTTTTCTCTTCCTTCACTTCCCTCTCCCCTTTTTCTCATTCCTCTTCCCATTTGAACATGTTCTTCCTACTTCCCAATAACTCTCCTCCATTATGCTCCTTACTTGCCCTTTGAGTTTCTCATACAAGAGAAATAATGCAATATTTAAACTGTGTTCAATTTGTTTCATTTAAGATTACTGTCTTGGGCAGGGGATTTAGCTCAGTGTCATTGCACCTCCCTGGCAAATTCAAGATCCTGAGTTTGATCCCTGTTTCCAAAAAAAAGAAAAATATTATGGTCTCAAAGTACATCCATTTTCCTACAAATGACTCAAATTTATCCTTCTTTATGGCATATATATATGTCACATTTTATTTATTCATTTGTTGATGGACATATGGGCTGTTTCCAAGATTTGCCTATTATAAATTTTGCTGCATTGGTATGCATATATTACTCTGGTATGATGCTTTTAACTCTCTCAGGAAGATACCTGGAAGGGGAATAGTTGGGTCAAATGGAACTTTTGGTTTTAATTTTTTAAGGAATTTCCATACTGATTTCAATAGTGATTGTACCAGTTTACATTTCCACCAGCAATGGAAAAGGGTTCCTGTTTCCCCACAGCCTCACCAGCATGCTATTGGCTGATTTCTTGATGACACCCATTCTCTCAGGAGTGAGATGGAGTCTCAATGTTGTTTTAATTTTCATTTCTCGAGTGACCAGTGATGTTGAACATTTTTTCATATATTTATTTGCTGGTTATACTTCTTCATCTGAGAAATGCCTATTCATTTCAGATGAAACATTTGAAGACAGTGAAAGAATATCTCTAAAGTACGAGAAACAAAAACAAGCTGGGGATGATGGCACATGTAGCTATGCAGGGAGGCTTAGGCAGGAGAATCACAAGTTTGAGCTCAGCCAGAGAAAGTTTGCAACTTAGTGAGAACCTGTTTTAAAAGACTGGCTCAGTGCAAAAATCTTGAGTCGAACCTCATCACACACATGTGCACACACACACACAGAATGAATAGTGGACCACTGACTAGAAGCAAAACACAGTCTCTTCAGTATCTGGAAAATAAAACTTAGTGAAGACAAAAAAAGTAGATCTCTAGGTGGGAATTGATAGAAAAACTGAGAAATACAGAGAAGCTGGGGAAATGGAGCACAGCAAAGAGAAAAGAATGAAGCAGCTTAAAAAGCTAGAGGTAAGTCCAGAGGTGGGACAACTCTAGGAAGAAACAAGAGACTGGATTAACAGTGCTAGCCCCAAGGAAAGCCCATGGTCATTGTAAATTACAAAATCAGCCTGAGGATTTACTCTGGCAGTGACTCTTTGTACGGGAGGCTAGAGTTGGAGAAGAGATTCAGTGCAGCAACCACATCTGAGAGTGTTTAATCAGGGGACATTTTGGGAAATGGTTAATTAGTTAAGGGTGAGGCACAGTAGAACTTCACTTTAGAGTTTCCAGTGTTACTTGCCTACAGTGATTGGATGGGAGATGATCCTAAGAGACGGTTGTGGAAAGGAAGTGAGCTAGACATAATCTTCCTGAGAAGTTTAACCTCAGGCTGGGAAGGACATAGGGCCCTATCCTTTGTGGTGAGAAATCAGACACTGGTGTGTGTGTGTGTGTGTGTGTGTGTGTGTGTGTGTGGTTTTCAGAGGAAGCTGGATCTGAAAGTGATGGCATTAAGTCTAGCAGTCTGCTTGAACTGCTGTCCCACTGCCTACGTCCAGTACAGAGACTAGTAGTCTGACTGCTTTCCCCACCTACCAACATGAACAAGGATACACCTTGCCTTGAGCAGTTGCCACAGCTGGAGTGTATGGACAGAGGTGCTCTGGAGCAAGAAGGACACCTCACAAAATCACAGGTCAGAAAGTGGAACCAAGAAAACCATGATTTACTGGATTATAAAACTGGAAACACTGTAAAGAAAACACGCACTCAAAAATACAGAGGAATTTTTTTGGACTTTTTTTCTTTTCTTTCTTGGTTTTTTGAGGTTTGGATTTTTCTTTTTCTTCTTTTTTCTTTGAATTTTTCCCTTTTCTTTTTATTATTTCTTCTTTTCTGTTACTTTTATCTACTTCTATTAATTTTCCTTTTACTCCTTAAAAGAATGCTTTATCTCAGGTTTCTCATTTCCTTTTTATCTACCATTGTGTAATTTTCAAATTTTACTTTTGTCATTCTCCAATTCCTCATCCCATCTATTTTTACTCTATAGTTATCTCTATGATATTACTGTTGAATTATTTACTACTGTTAGTGGAATACAGTTATTGTACTTAATAGGTATTTATTGTATGTCAATATTTGGTTTTTCTTATGGTTTATACTATATATAGATTTTTTTATGCTTATAGGGGTTATATTATTGGTTCTTATGCTATGTCAATATCCAGTTTGTTTTTGATGCTATTTTTATGGCTGATTTTGCTGCTATTGCCAAGGTGTTGCTATTAATTGGTTTTCTCTGTATGACAATATTTGGATTGTCTTACTGTCATTAATACTGCTGTTCATTCCCAAAGGAGTAAGCACTGGGCTAATTATACTGCTTCATTCTACACCAAATTAATGGAAATGATTGGATCTTGGGGTAGAAGCAAAGATCTGTTGTTAGCCATGTCCAGAGTACATCACTGAAAAGCAGAGAGTAACTGAAGAGGTCTCCATAGTAGCAACAAAGCCTTTCCATTATAATTGATCTGAAAAACCTCAATAAACATAAAAACAGTAGAAACACAAGAAATATCTTAAACCCTAAAAGAAAACAACTTCCAACCCAGACTGATTATCCTGCAAAACTATCTTAAGGTATTTCCATGACAAAGAATACCTTAAAAAATTTCTGACCACCAACCAGTCCTCCAAAACCTTCTCAAGGATATCATAGGAAAAGACAATTAAGCCAACAGTGCCAAAAAAGTGTAATGAAATGAATATACAAGAAGGGTGAGCAGAAAAGTACAGGTAAATAATGCAATGACAGGAATACGTCAATAACTTTCAGTATTGACTTACAGTGTGAATAGTCTCAATTCCCCAATCAAAATACACAAGTTGGCAGGATAGATCAAGAAAAAGATACATTTAATCTAAAATAAATTTAGAGACCAAATGTCAAAGGATGGAAAGCAATATTCCATGCAATAGGAACTCATAACCAATCAGCAGTATCTATCCTATTTTAAGGATAAGTGGATTTTAAGCAAAACTGATTAGAAGTGGCAAATAATGTCATTAGATACTAGTTAAAGTAACAATCCAATAGGAAGGGAAAACAAGCATGAACATAGGCTTTTTTTTTTCACAAGACAAACATGATTTGTATTTTCTTTTGAGGCAGTCAGAGACTTTTTCAAGTTTCTGATAAGACCCATGGCTTTCCACTTGAGCCTACAAATGCCCCACAGGCAACTGAAAATTTTAGATATAGGTACATTACTCATTTATAAAACACTGATAGAAAAAAGTTAATTAGACCTAGGTTTACATAGCCTGTCTCTTCTCCTTTTCTTTTCTTTTTTTTTTTTTTTTTGCTTAAATTCTTTTATTGGTACATTTTAGGTATACAATACATTTACATTTATCATTGGGTGCTTGTACTTGTACATGATGTATCTTGGTTCTTATTTTTTCCCCATTACCTGTGCACCCTTCCCTATTTACATAGACTTTGTTTCCATTTTTTTATTTTCTCATAATTTTTCCTTTCCGTTCTTGCCTTTCCCCTTCCCCTCCCAATTCCCCTACCCCTTTGGACTTTTTCTTCCTATTTAAAATGATCAACTATTCATTTTAATTCTTATTTACACTTTCAGTTTCTCACACTAGAGATACTATTTGGTATTTACATATGTGTGTCCTATTTATTTCACTTAAGAGTATGTCCTCAATATGCATCCATTTAGCTATAAATGTCTCTAGTTTGTCGTTCTTTATGGCTGAGTAGTACCCCATTTTATAAAAACACCACATCTTCTTTATCCAATTTCCAGTTGATGGGCACTTGGGCTGTTTCCAAGTTTTAGCTATTACAAACTGTGCTGGTATAAACATGGGTGCACATATATCTTTGTGGTATGATTCTTTTAATTCTTTGGGGAAGATACTCAGTAGGGGAATAGCTGGGTCAAATGGGACCTTTAGCCCTAGTTCTTTGAGGTATCTCCATACTGATTTCCACAGTGGTTGCACCAGTCTGCACTACCACCAACAATGGAGAAGGGTTCCTTTCTCCCCACACCCCTGCAAGCATTTGTTATTGGTTGTTTTCTTGATAGCAGCCATTCTTTCTGGAGTGAGGTGGAATCTCAGTGTTGTTCTCATGAACACCAGCACACTCATAAAACAAACACTACTGGCATAAAGATCAGATAAACATTAACACAACTATAGCAGGAGACCTCAATACCTGACTGTCACAAATGAATATATCAATTAGACAAAAAATCAAAAAAGAAATATCAGAGTTGAACCAAACCTTTGAACAAATGGATTTTGTTATATCTATAGTGTCCCACCCAACAGCACATGGAACTTTCTCAGTATCACATAGAACTTTCTTCAAAATAGACCCCCTATTAATGAATAAATCATCCTTAAATAAATGCAAAATAATCAAAATTTTGTCAAGCATATTATCAGATTATAGTGCAATGAAGCTAGAAATGAATGGCAAAAGAAACCACAGAAATTATGCAAATGCATGGAAATTAAACAATACACTCTTAAGTAATCCATGGGTCACAGAAAAAAAAACAAAGAAGAAATTGGACAGTTCCCAGAATCAAATGATGTCAGTACAACATACCAAAATCTATATGACACAATGAAAGCTGTCCTAAGAGTGAAACATAGCTATGAATGCCTACATTGCAAAAATAGCAAGCCCAAATAAATAACCCAATGATGGATCTTAGGGTCTTAGAAAAAATAAGAATCATCCAAGTTCAAAGGCAAAACAAGGAAGGACATTATAAAGATCAGAGAGGAAATTAATGTGAAATTAAAGAATACAAAGAATCAGTGAATCAAAGAGCTGGTTCTTCAAAAGAATAAACAAAATCTTAGCCAGTCTTACCAAAAAAAATAAAAAAAGACCCAAATCAATGCAATTAGAAATTAAAAAGGTGAAATCACAAGGATACTGCTGAAATCTAGAAGATTATTAGTCACTACTTTGAAAACCCCTATTCTAAAAATTGGAGAATCTAGAAGATATGAATAGATTCCTAGATACATATGAATTACCAAAACTGAACAAAGAAGATATAAAAACAAAAGAGTAACTTCTTCAAAAGAATAAACAAAATAGACAAACCCTTAATCTTAGTAAAACAGGGTAAGAAAACCCCAGTCAATACAACCAGAAATG
The DNA here is from genome assembly GCF_000247695.1 of Heterocephalus glaber. The sequence continues at coordinate 1,515,774 of NW_004624812.1, forward strand.
AAAAAGTCAAGATCACAATGGGTACTGCTGAAATTCAGAAGATTATTTGTAACTACTCTGAAAATACTCCTGTGTTCCAGAAAATGGAGGATCTAGAAGCTAAAATAGATTCCTAGGTACATATAAATTACCCAAAATGAATTAAGAAGATATAAAAAACGTGGATAACTTAGTAACAGGCAATGAATTTGAAGCAGTAACAAAAACCCCATCAACTAGGTAAACCCTAGGATGCAATGGATTCACTGCTGAATTCTACAAGAACTTCAGGGAAGATATAATGCAAATAATCCCCAAAATCTTTAGTGAAATTGAAAGAGAAGGAATATTCTTAAAGCTCTTCCTGAAAGCTAGCATTACATTGATTTCAAAACCAGTTAATGATTCAACCAAAAAAAGAGAACTACAGGCCAGTATTTTAATGAATATAGATACAAAAATCCTCAACAATAAACAAAATGCAACAAGTAATAAAAAAGATCATACATCATGACCAAGTTTCATACCAGGGATGCAAGGATCATTCAACATATTAAAATCAATAAATGCATTACAACACATAAGTAGAAAAATGGACCAAAATCATATGGTCATCTCAATAAATGCAGAAAAAGCATTTGACAAAATCCAACATTCATTCATGATAAAAATATTGAAGAAAATAGGTATCGAAGGACCTTAACTCAATCTGATAAAAGTCATTTATGATAAACCTACCACCAACATCAGATTAAATGGAGAAAAACTGAAAGCTTTCCCTCTAAAATCATGAAGAAAACAAGGACATCCAGCATCACCTTCCTGTTCAATATAGTACTTGAAACATTAGCCAGAACAATCAGGCAAGATAAATAAATAAAAAGGATACATATAGGAAAGGAAGAAATCAAATTGTAGATGACATGATCTTCAGTATAGAAAACTCAAAAATATTTCCCCAAAAGCTTCCTAAAATTAATAACCAAATTCATGCACCAACTTCCCATGAAGAATGTAATCATTATGTATCAGAGACCCCTGCAGTAGATCTGATCTCCTGCTCTGTGCTATGGCATAAGATGAGAAGAAAGACATAGAGACAGAGTTAAAGAGACAGATATGGAGAGCCAGGATGTCCAGTGCTTCAGCAGTCAGAGGCTTGAACAATCAAAGTCCCAGAACACCCAGAGCCATAGATATTTATTGGTGACATTATAGTTAGATTGAGATAAAGGGGCTATGTGAAGGGACTGTGTGGAGTTGCTATGGATCTGTTGCTGATTCAGGCAAGGCTTGTAAAGGAAGAGACAACACATTCTTGAGTTAGGAACAGAACAGAACAGACAAAATATAGATTGTAGTTAATAGTTAACCTTGTCTTTTTAGTAAAGAAGGCTTTAACTCAGGGAACAGAATTTGGGTAAGAGTCATTCTGACCTTGGCCTGTAGGCTTCAGCCAGACTCACTTGTATAAACAAGCCAATTGTGGAGTTAACTCTTTACAGCTTGTGTTGTTTACAACCTGCTTTGCGCATAATGGGTCAGTCTCCCACAATTATGTATTGAAAACAGGTACCAATAAAAATAAAAGTTTATTTTTAAAAGGTAGGATTACCATATCAAAAAAATAAGGACATAAATGCTGGATCCACCATAAAAATAAAAAAAGAAAAGAAAACCCAACCATTCAAATTTAAAAAAAACTTAGAATTCTTCACTGTATGGCATTATCATTCAAAAATTGAGTTATAATAAAGATTTTTTTGATATACAAAAGCAGAAAGAAATTATCTCTGGGAGATATGTATTGTAACAAATGTTAAATGGTGGAAATAGCAAGCTACAAAAAAGTAGGACTGCATAAAAAGAACCCTGCAAATTGTAATTACAAGATTAAATATAAAACCATCTTTCTTACTGTTTAAGTCTCTTTAAAAATAATTGACTTTAAATAATTGACTATAACAAGAATGTGTTGTGAAGTTTATAACATATGGAGAAGTACATTAGTCCACTTCTCATTGCTATATCAAAATATTTGAGTCTTCATACTTTTAAAGGAGAAATATTTAGTTCACAGCTTTTGAGGCTGAGAGTCCAAGATTACATGGCTCCATTAATTTGACTTCTGATGAGGCCTCCTTGGTTTTATCACATCAAAATACATGGCATCATAGCAGGAGTGCTTGTGAGTGTGAATGCCAAAGATCACATGGTGAGACAGGAAGCCAGAGAGTGGGATCCAGACTTGCTCTTTTAACAACCCATTCTCTTGGAAACTAATCAATATCTTCCAAGAATAGTAGTCCCTTCTGAAGGCATTGCTTCCTATAACTTAATCACCCTGCACTAAGCCACACCTTTTAAAGGTTCCACACCTGCTAACCTCACTGCACTAAGGATCAAGTTTTGAAAACATGAACCACTGGGAAGCAAACCACATCCAAACTATAGGAAGACAAAATATATGACAACAATAACATATAGATGGAATGGGTAGAAATGACTGTAAATTATAATGTTTCTTTTGCTACATATGAGGAAATATGTTGCTTGAAATTAAATGCTGGAAAAGCTGTAAGTGTATATTAGAAACCTTAAATATTACAAATAAAACAGATGTAGGTAATAAACAAAAATGAAATCACACAATATATTTAATCAATAAGAAATAAGAGAAAAAAGTAAAACAGGAGCAATTAGGCAAAGAGAAAACAAATAAGAGCATAGGTTTAAACTCAACCATCTCTATTAAATTATATATAAACATTCTAAAACTCCCATTAAAAATTAAAGATTGTTATATTGTATAAAAAGCAAGATTTAATGATATGCTTCCAAGAAATCAACTTAAAATATAAAGACACAATGAGTTGTATCAAAAGTATATAAGAATCCATCACATTAACATTGATCAAAAGAAAGTTGGAGTAGTTATAATATTTGACAAAGTAGATTTTTTTTTTTTTTTTTTTGGTACCAGGGATCTAACTCAGGTCCTTGCACTTGTGAGCAGGCGCCAGAACCCGTGAGCTAGATTCCTGGCCCAGACAAAGTAGATTTTATAACAAAGATTATTACCATAGGTGGAAGTAGTCATTTCATTATTAGAAATGGGTCAATTAAGCAGAAAAAACCCTAAATATTTTTTGTCTAAGTGCAATTATAAAATATGTGCATCATAACTGAGAAGAGAAATGCAAAAATCAGCGATTTTACTTACAGATTTCATCACTTTTCTCTCAATAACTCAGAACAAGCAAGCAAGCAAGAAAGACTACCTGACTATAGAAAGCTTAAACATAACTATCAACCAACTTGATTCAAGTGACATTGATAGAATAACTCTCCTCAATGAAGAATATGCAGTCTTTTACTTAGACCCAGATCACATACCAAGATAGAAGGTATTTTAGGTTATGAGTCAGCAAACTACACCTCACAGGTGATGTCTGGCTCCCTGTTATTCATATATTAAAGCTTTATGAAAACAAGCCTTGCCTATCTGTTATGTATGCTGAGTTTGCACCACCACAACAGAGCAAAATACTTGTGACAAAGACCAGATAATTAACTTACTTTCTATTGGGCCTGTATGGAAAGTTTACTTACCTCTGCTCTAAGCTATAAAACAAGTCTCAACACCTAAAGTATAATTCATAAAAGAACAAATTGTTTTCTTGGACTTTATAAAAGTTAAGAACTTATGCTGTTTAATTCATACTGTTAGGAAAATTAAAAGATAATCCGCAGACTGGGAGAAAACTCTGACAAACCACATATTTGATAGAGGTTATAGTCAGAATTTTTAAAGAGCTGTCAAATTTAATGATAAGAAAGTTAAAGAAAAATTCAATAATAGAATATGTAAAAGATGTATGAATGATGAAGAAGTACATGAAAACATGTCAACATCATTATTCATTAGGGAATGCAAATTAAAACTTTTAGATATTTCAGGGAGTTAGACTTTACGGAGATGGGAATGGGATCTAGCAAAGGGAAGAGAAGGGGAAAGGGAGTAAAAACGATCAAGATGCCGCTATATGCATATGTATATATATATGTTTATGCAAGTATATATATGTGCCATCGGTACACACTTCCCAAGATGTATGTAATTATTGTGCTACAAACATAAACATATAATAAAAAATTTAGATGTTGTTTCACAGCTATTAGAACATCTCACACTTAAGACTGCTTATATTATCACTGAGCCAAATCCCTGGCCCTCTGTATTTAATTATAAAATCTAGGTACCACATTACTGTCCTCACTTCAAAAATAGTGAACTTGTGGGTTTTGTTCTGTCCTTGCCTCATCCAGCCCATTCCACATGTCATACTCACTTTCCTAAAATACCACTTTAATCTAGGGCCCTCGTAAACTAGTGGCAGCCAACCGTACCAGTCAAGTTGGGAGATCTGTGTTCAGTCTGTCCTCTAAGTTGTATGGTTCTTTAATATAGGTATATAGGCCACATTGGAAACACGATTTTATTTTCATTATCAAAAAATATAACTTAGCCGGGCATGGTGGCGCTTGCCTGTAATCCCAGCACTCAGGAGGCTATCCTTTCCCCCCGGTATTACAATTGCCTTTGGTTGAGAGACCTACAGGATAGTCTGTACTATTTAGCTTGGCATGCAGAGCTTTCTTAACATAATCTCATAACCTTTCCAGTGTCAGACTCCTTTACCCTACAGTATATGACCCTTCTTCCCTCCAAAGTAAGCTGTTACTTGTCCTTGAGCATCCCCAGTAGATGAATGAACTCTCATCAGTGCTTTTACTGTCGTTTCCCTTCTTGGAAAACTTTCCTTTTATTTACAGACTAATACTTCACTATCAAGAATATAACACAACAATACAGTGAAAAAGAGTTTGGCATTTTCTTTAAAAGGGTACATATAAACTCATTATTCAACCTAGTCTTTCTAACTGATTGATGCCCCCCAAAATAGAAACATGTATCTAAACAAAGAACATAAATGTCCATAAAAAATGAGCTACTAATAAATGAAACTACATAGATCAATCTAAAAATAAATATGCTGAGTGAAAGAATCCAGGAAAAAATGATATTACATGCTATAAAATTCCATATATATAACATTTAGAAAATTCCATATATATAACATTTTAGAAAATATAAACTAAGACTGGTGACTGAACACAGATCAACAATTGTGTTGGGTTAGTGGAAACAAGGATGGGGAGGGGGAAATTGCAAAGAAGAACAAAGAATATTTGAGGTTGATGGATATTTTTATTGTCTTGCTTGAAAGAGATGTCACAGAGTCTAATAACAAAAATGTTACATACCTGCTTCATCCAAAGTAAGTGATCAAGTGGATCTGGATATACCCCATGGACATTTGCTTATAAAATTATTTTAAGAGTGACTCTTTTACTTAAAATGAGTGCCATCTGTACCCCAGTCATTGCACTTGGAAAAGTAACATATCTTTTACAGTGTTGAGGTCAAATAATGAATCTGTCATTTTTAATTTAGTTGATATTTCATATTTTCTTTTTTCTTTTTTAAAGCACATGTCAAGTATAACCTTTATTTCATTGTTAATGTTATGATGCACTTTTAAATTGTAAACTGGGAGCTTACAAGACCTTGTCTTCTGAAGTTTGGTATCCTCACATTCTTTAGCATGACAAAAGTAGTCCATTAGTATTTACTGAATACATAAATGGAGTAATTTGTGTATAAGGGAAAACTTCAATGCAGGGACTACATATTTCTGGGTAGGAATTTTAGGCACTGCCATGATTTCAGTGAAAGGGCTAATTAGATATCCTTTAGGATACTTTTCACCTCCAAAGTATTTTAATTTTCTAAATATTTAAATATTGTCTTTTACATTATGTTTTTATATGTTATTATTCTATAAAGAGTTAAAATATCTTCCCTATTATTGCTTAAAATGAGTGTTTCAAGGAATTCTTGGGGCAAGAAGAGTTCCTGAAATAAGAAGGTGATGCCCAGACTAGGTTTACTTCAAAAGACATTTAAATGCATGTGTGAAAATGTTTATAACGTTTATATGCTTGTTTGTTTTACTCTGCAGTAGTTTGCCTTTTATGAAATGGAGTGCTATCATGAAGAATGTCAAGATGTTGCATGATTGATCACCTGATGCGTGAATAAATGACATTCAGTTTGTGCATTGATGCATACACAGCATTTACAAACTATCATATTGATGTATGTGGTCTATTTTGTATTTGCTGGCCTATCTTACATATCTTGTCTTGCTTTTTAAACATATATTGTGATATTTTATTATCTTGTTTATTCTTTTTAATAAAATATTTTCTCTTTCTGATTTGGGTTTTTTGTATTATACAATTAAAAAATCCACATGAATCAAATTTTTATCACTTCTTACAGTAATTAAGAAATCTATGATATTGTTTCTGCTGTCTACTTTCATTAAGTTGCACATTATATCTTGTGATCTCCTGTTGGAGTTATATTGATATATATTAATTTTTAATAAATTCTGTGTATGAAAGTTTGGGAAATGCTGACATGCAAATCATGATTTGTGTGACTATTTAATTAATGTTTCCATCTCTCTAGAAATGTTTCAAAACAGAATCTATGCCTATTTTTTTTGCTTACTGTTGTAGCTCTGGTACTTAGCTCCTGACACATGCAAATACCAAAATGAAATTGTGTATTAATATACATACAATTCACACCATTAAGTTAGCAAGAATTCCCATTAGGCAACAAGCCTAGTGATGGATTAGGAAATGGATCCTTTTACTTCATTGGCATGTTTTTGTCATTAGGTCTAGGTTGTTCTGATTTCAACTAGCCATCTGTCTGTGATATGTGGAATTATCTAATCTTACTAATTGAATGTTATCTGTTTTCTGCTTAGCCTTTACAACAAACTTTTCTTTGTTGGAAAAGAAATGTTTGATTTATTTGATTGTATAAAAATTACCTTAATTGGCTTGCGGAATTTAAATTCACTATTAAAATACAGTGTCCCTATGCTTTTAAATGCCATATTATCTTTCTACTCTATTCAAACTTGTATTGAAATTGAGTATGTCCTTAGGCATTGTGATAGATAAGTTATTCCACAATTTGTAAGTGCAGGTAAATATGATTTGAGCATTTTGAACTGTTTAATGTGCCAATTTATTGGTGACAACTTCTGCCATATTCTATTCACTAGAAGTGACTCATTAAATTCAGCCCACACTCAAGGGGTGGGGGGTTGGTCTCCTTCTTTTAAACAGTAGAATATAAAAGAATTTGTGGATGTGTTTTAAAACCACTGCATAGAGATATTTACAAAAATTAATACTCTCAGATAAAAGAAGATGATTCATTTCTAAAATAAGCATGGAATATTATAGCAATGGAATAAACAGCAAGAAAAAAACCAAACATTATAAGAAAAATCATCAATATTATTCTTGAAATATATACACACATATCTAATAGAAAAGATGAGACATAACAGTAGGACAGGTGCTTAGAATTTCTTATGAAACTAATAAAGATAAAAATATGGGAAACAAAGAATAACCATTAGGTAATAATGAAGAGCCAACATCCACTTAATAGGAAATATAGCATGAAAAAAATGAGGAGAGAGGCAACCCACTTTCTGTTCCCCCTTCTGTCTCTCTTAGACAGAAGCTATCTATCTCTCAATAATAATTCTTCCTACTCTTAACCTCTGTTGTTCCTAGAATTCATTCTTTGATTTTATAGTACATGAACTCCTCGTTTTGGATATTTAGCAGGTTGGGAATTATAATATTTTCCTTACATTACTTGGTGCCCTATATCATTTGGAGGTCTTCCATTGAGATAATTAGATTGTTTGTTTCAAGGCAATTCTCTCCTCTGTGCCTGCTGGATTTCAGGACCATGCTTCCAGAAAGGTGAGTTTTCCCTCCCTGGGATCCTTCCAGAATGAAGCTGACTTTCACTTATCTCTGGGCCATATTAAAAAAAAAACTGTTTTAGATTTAATCCTGAAATGCTCAAAGAATAAATATAAAGTTTTAGTCCAAGTTTATCTACCTTTCCGTCCTTAAGGAGAACTAGTTTAACTTCTCTTACTTTCTTCTCCCCTCAAGAATGATGCTGACTGGTTTTTACAGCACAGGGAAAGCTGACTGATTTTTATAACAGATAAGTTTATTCATAAAAATGAGACATTCCTAGGGAACTCTATGAGTTTAACAACAGTTTAAAACAAAAATAGGTATTAAAAAAATAAGCACAGCCCCAGTCCCCAGAGGACTGCCTCTCTTGCCTTGATTTCTCTCCAAAATATCTTGTCAGGCTGGCCACTATTCTCAGAAATATACTAACTGAGCCTATGAAAAAATCCCTATAGCTAAGTATGGTCCAAGGATCATAGGCAAAATGGGAAAACTGTCATAGGTATACATCTGTAGTAGGGCAGATTAGAATCTTCATGAGTCTTCTTCTCCCAATGTTTATAATGTATACTTAGCTCCAACAGGTGCCACCTAGTCTCTTTCTATACCCAGACATGGCCTACACACTCATCCCTAGAAATACTTAAAATTACCTTTTAACAATTGTTAAAATTACCTTTTAACAATTGTTCCCTAGAGGGAACAATTACATGTAGCTGTCAAAACAGGTTTTAGCTATTAGCTCTGACTATTCAACAGCTATGGCTATCAAAACAATAACAAGAAGCCTATATAGCTAGATATTCCAATCAGATAAACTGGCAGCCTAGGGCTCAACTTAAAAATTGTTTTTGCTTTCACAAGTGTAAAAGATTTTTATTCCTTCTGATTCTTATTGCAAGAGATCTCTGTTAATTGACCTACAAAAGTTCTGACTAGTCTTATTTATAGTTACAAACCTAAAAACTGTAAAAGGGTCATTATAATTTGATTTGGTGAAATACATCTGAGTGCACTCTGGTTTGATTCAACAAATTGTGTTCTATGTGTTTATCCATCTGTCTGTACAATCTGTCTTAAAGTTGTTTTATTTGAACTCAGCAATTTTTTCCCACTTTTTTGGATTTTTAAAGTATTTGCCTATAATTTAAGTTGGCTTATAGATAAATATCACTAGAGTTAAAGATATGCTTCCACCCATGTTGCCAGCTGATCAAAATGGTGTCAAGACTGGTTTTACAAATGCAATGCATATTGTTGTCTGTGTGTAATAACTCAGGAATTTTTCATTGGTCAAAAATAATTGTGTTAATTGTTACATTCTGGTTCTCATAGGTCATCTAAAAATTTGTTAGGATAATTAAATGGGGACCTTTAGGCTTAGGGAAACAGTTGGACAGGACTCACCTTGGTAAATAAAGGAGCAGTTGCCTGGAAATATCATTTTTTTCCAGCTTTTGTTCACAAAAGGAACCTCAATAATTTCCATAGTCTTACGGGACACTCATCCCAGTAAACATTGATAGACATATTATTGTGAAATGTTTACATTGGTCATTGTTAAAAGGTTTTCTGTGGGAAAATTAGTTAAATTTTATTAAAAGATGCTCTTTGTATAAAACTAAATTATGGGACCAACGGTTTTATATAACTGTGATACTCATTATTGCTAATTTCATGATGTACTAAATATATTCATGTCCTCCAGGTGTACAGGTCTTTGATATTGTTTATAGTAATAAACTTTTTTGACTCAGGTGTCTGCCTTTCTCTTGTGCTCCAACTACTTGTAATAAAAGGTACAGGTCAAGCCAGCATTAGATCACCAGTTAAACAATAATTTTTTATGATGTGTACATTATACATGTCACTACACTTAGAGATGCTTAGGCACCAAATAGTCCAAACAATGTCACACACTAAAAATTAGAGGCTAAACATTATAAACTTCTAAGATACATTTATAGGCTAGTACATTCACCTTAGCTAGCATTCTATTAAAGAATAATGTTTTAAGTGAGAAGGTTTTTTGTGTATTTAATATCTTGTGACCAGATAGAGATATTTAATTAAAAAGCTATTCTATACTAAAATGGACATTTAAGTACGTTGTATAGATAATGTCCTCATGATTGTCATGCTAAAATAATACATGTGGGTCTAGATCTCAAGTTTTCTCTGTAAAACTATATAATTGTTAACATTCTACAGGGATTCAACTACTAGAACAACCATGGTTGATTTAAAAATAAAACAGTCCTCTAACTATATATTTCAAAGCACTTGATGTCCAGGAAAAATTATAATGGTTAAGCTCACTGCCCCCATTATAGCACTAATTCCAGTGATATTCTCTTCTGGGTGTTCAACAACTAAAGTTTAGAAACCAAAACTAGAAAGGTAACTGGACTAAGAAGACAGCCAATATTTTTGCCCTGGCCTTCCAAGGTCAACCCATGATATGAGGGAATCTGTCCTGCAGGATCCTACGACTTTGGTGAGTTTTCACCCAACCTCCTGAGCAGGGAGATTGCTAGACCCTAGAGGGAAAAAATCAACAAATGTAGTGTGCCAGAGGTGAGTCACCAAGAGGGAAAAATCTCTCATGCTTTCACCAAAAGCAACGTGGTCATGCAATGCTGTGACCCAACCTGATGGCTGATACTGACAGAGGAGCTGAAAGGCTGTATACATGGTTCCAAAGTAATGCTGGAGGAGACTTAACCAACCTTGATAAATAGCAAGGAGCTAGTTTTAATTGACACAGGTCTCACTTTAACTTGGTCTTGAACACCCAGTAAAAAAAATCACTAAAGATATTAACTCAAGACCATAGTAATAAAGCTAGATATAAAAAGGTTCTCCAATTGTGTACCCCTTCTAGCTGTTTCCAACTGCACCAGTAGGTGAATACTGTTATGGGTCATTAAGAAAAAACTATAGTAGAGTTCAACAAGTTTTCAAATTTCTTAGCTAAAATTTTCCTTCAAAACCACCAAACTCTTTATCTTTTTACAGCTAAAACGAGAGAGACTTATGACAAAATATCAAACTTGTAGATAGCCTTCATCAGTAGAGGAGTCTAAAATCCAGCAGGTTACCATTGCTATTTTAGTTCCTTAAGAACAGTTTCTTCTTCTTTTTTTTCCCCTTAAGAACAGTTTCTAAACGTGGTTCTTTCCCAAACCTGACTTTCCATTCTAGTGCTCATGGTTTGATTATACATGCTCTAATTTTTAAAATAAATTTGTTTATTCTTGCCTAGAGGCTGTCAAACTTCAAGTGATCATACAGATGGAACTAACAATAAATGTACTAGTCTCCTTTTACTGAGATCCACCAGATCAACCTTGTTAAAAAGAGTTTATAGCTGCTAAACTACAACATGACTTCTGTCTGAGGCCCTTTAGATTAGTTTTCTGGAGACACCCCCTGACTGTGGTCTCCCCTACATCAATTCTTCTCAGCTCAAAGCAGTTAGATAGAAACTACACCCCTTCACCTAACTGCAGTTAGGGATACTTCTTCAGAGAGGGGAATATTATAGACAGCTAAGCTAGTTAGAAAATATTATAAGGCAGTTAGGTGAGGCCAGTCCCTCAGCACAGACAACTGAGACACCTTTACTAAAAGGTCAGGATTCAAAAAGGAACTGCTACACCCACGTACTTCCCCTAGGGATAAACAGCAGTGATTGATATTTTAAATAGTATCAATCATCTTGGTTGGGGACCAAAACCTCCCTAGTCCATTCCTTCCTGGAAATCCTTGTTTGTTCCATGTACTCTTGCTACATGACTAGCTTCCACACTTGATCCCCATTTAGTCAATATTAACCAAATGATTATACTTGTTATAATCTTGTTGGTTGTTCATAGTTTTTTTCCACCTCATGATTTCCCATTGAATCAATATTACCTAAGGGTCTGTACTTGAAATCTTATTAGTTGACTATCATTTTGTCCCACCTTGTACCAACCTCACCTCATGGTTTTGGTCAATAAAACACCTTTGAGAAGTAGGGTGGGTGGGCAACCCACTTTCTGATCCCCCTTCTGGCTCTCTTCCACAAAAGTTATCTTTCTCTTAATAAATTCTTCCTACTCTGAAAAAGATGAGGAGAGTATTAACAAAGATGAAGGATATGCAACAACTGTAGAAGAGGAGGAGGAAGGAAGAAGGGAGACAGAGAAAGTGACATAGACTGAGAAAGGGAAATTCAGAAAATGGAGACAAACAAGAAATCTTCACAGCTCTAAAGTGGAGTTTTCAACACTAACCTGAGTGCTAGAAGATAATACAATATGACAAATGATTTAAAAAACTTCGGTTAGAATGAAAGTCAAACAAAACTATTAAAACAGGAAAAGTTCTAATGAAATGAAATACAAATATTGTTTAGACATTGTAGATAAACCATTTTTATCTGTTACAATGCCAGGTTTAGGGGAATAAACATTGGAAATTGAAATCCTCTGGGAATAAATGAAGAAATTATTTAAATATCAGCATAAAAAAGGGAACTGAGACTTCTTTTACTAAGTCAGGCTAGATAATTTAGAGAAAAACACTCTCATGCAGAAAAATTAGAAAGTCTTGGAGAAAAATCTGTTTGAAGCATTGAGGATTAACAAGTCAACCAAGAAGCATTAAGTAAAAAATCCCTAAGAAGAAAACTCAGAGAGGTAACCTTTTAATCATAGGAACATTTTTGGATTGAAGAAGCATAGCCAGGCAGAGCTTCAGTAGATATAAATGGATGGACAATAAACATTGGCATTTGCAGCCCACAAGTAGACAGGTCTTGGTGAGCCACTTGTTAGTATTAAGGGTGAATCCTAAATGAACCCGTCCCAGCATGGATTGATTTTAATGTTATAAATCCTTTATTGGATTAAGACATTTTGGAATTACTACTTCCCTAGTTATCCATCACGAGAAAATATTTTGAGGAAAGATAATATCATTCTATAATGCAAATACCCGCATGAATTTTCATGTACAATGTTTAACAATCAAATATAACCAGGGGCACAAGGACATAATTAAAAACAAAGAGGAACAATGTACAAGAGGTAGGAACACACAATTAATCCAGTTAGTGGAATTATGACACACAAACTTTACAATGAAAAGGTTTAATATGTAGAAGGAAGTGAAATGTAAGATTGAAATTCTAATAAGACTGAGATATATAAAAATAAATTGAAGTTCTAGACATGAAGGATCAATAAGTGAAATCAAACTCCATATATGTTTTAAAGCAGATCTAATTTAGCTAATGTTTTGTACTATTCTTTAAGTTCTTTTACTTTAAAGCTCCAATTACATGCACATTAGATCTTTCTGTCATATCATTATATCTATTGCCATCTTTCCTATATTTTTGATCTTCACCCCTCCCCAGTTGTCCAAGTTTCTATATCTTGTTTAGATCTGTGTTCTAGTTGAGTCATTCTCTGTTCATCTATGTCTAAAATGTTTTAATGTTTTCAAAATTTTTTTCTGGAAAGTCAATGATGCTAGAAGAAATGAGGAATAGTTCTATGGATAAACATGAGAGTAAATCTAAATAAGTATTGTACAGAATACTAATATCTAATAAGATGATGTCTAGTGAACCCAGGAGAGAGAAGAATGTTAAATGTTATAAGGCCTTTACATTATGCAGGAATAGGTAATATTATTAGTTCATATGAGATTTTAGGTATATTACAGATACATTTTGTAGTTACTAACATAGCCACTGAAAGCGTAGTGTTCAGAAAATGGAGAGAAATGAAATACTAAACAAATTAATCTAGAAAAGAAATAATCTAAATAATTTACTAATATGAGTAATTTAAATGAAAAAAGAGATAATATATAAAAACAAGGAAGAGAAAATAGAACAATTCCTCCACTCAAAATAAGCATATATTAATGAGACGCAATATGATAAGGTACTATATTTCTCGAGTTAAATAGGTATGTTTCATAGTAATAAGGTAGAGAACTATTTTATTTCTTTTCTTCTTTATTAAAAAATGAAACACAAGTTTCTTTACTTGGAACACAAAGATAGTCAATATCTATATAGATTGATGATCTCACAGAAGGGCTAAATATTTATGTTTCTCAGGTCAGAGAAGATCATATGAGAAGATCTGCAACTTATAGCTGCTCTTCCAATAAAACATTCTGTTTCAGGTTGAGATCTAGAGTCCGCTGGTCTCTAAGGTTCCCAGAGTCTACTTGTGCCTTGCTATTTCAACAGGATTGTCACCACATGATCATCTTTTCTGCATTAGTTTGATGTTTGGAGATAATGCTATCTACCACTAAGAGGAAGACAAAGATTACATTCTTATGTTTTCTTCTTTTGTTATTATTTTTGACCAAAGTGAAAGTTGTGCCTTTTTTATTTTTGTTTTTTTATTTTATTTTATTTTTTTGGTAATCGGACTTGAACTCTGGACCTTGCACTTGTGAGGCAGGTGATAGCAACACTGAGCTAAATCCCTGGCCCAGTTGTGCCTTTTTTAAAGGCTGTATTTTTCATTTGAAATTTGTATTAATGTAATTGTAATTCACATATAGTTGTAATAAATAATATAGAGATTTCATATACCCATTACCCTTTTTCTCCTAATTAGAACATCTTGCCAAACTATAGTACAATCTCATAACCATGATATTGACATTGATATAATCCATCAATCTTGTTTCAGATTTTATTTTTCTTGCACTTGTTTGCATGTATTTAATTATATATATATCTATATATATTTATTTATTTTAAGGCAAGGTCTTACTATGTAGTTCAAGCTGGCTTTGAACTCACCATATAGCCCAGGTTGGCCTTGAACTTGTGATGATCCTTCTCCCTCAGCTATAAAAATGAATCTATACATATATCAAAATTGTATAGAATTAAGGTGGAAATAGTGGCACACAATTGTAATTCCAGCACTCAAAAAGCTGAGGGAGAAAGATTATTATTATTGGGTGGCACCACCTAAAAGTCTAGTAGCCTGGTTGGGATAAAAGGGAAAGACAGACTCACTGTTGCTGCTTGCTGCTTCCTATCTACCATGCCACCTTGCCTTAGAACCAGCCAACAATGGACTGAAACCTCTACAAAGTGTAAGGTGAAATAAACTTTTCCTCCTTTAGCTTGTGAATGTTGAGTAATTTGCCTCAGCAATGAGAAAAGTAGCCAAGACAAGGCAGGTCCCTAGAGGCATGAACCCTCCCCTGCTCCTTCCATTGTTCTCTGCTTCCTGGCCACCATGATGTGAGCTGCTTTCCTCTCCAAGGCCTTTCCACCTTGGATCCAGTCAACATAGACTGAAAACATGAACCAAAGTAAACCTCTCCTCCCTTAAGTTATGAGTGCAAGGTGTTGTGTCATGGCACAGAGGAAGGTGACTAGACATTTTCTTTCTAAAATCTTCACTTTCTATAAAGTTTAGCTCCAAGTCTCATTTTCATGAAGAAGTGTTCCCTAACTACCTCTTTTAAATGAGACACATTCTCTAATATCTGTAGCATTCATTTGTGCACACTGTTACATGCAACTAGAGTCTAGCCCTTCTTATGGTAATTTCTCCAACCACTGGTCCTTTGAACATTAAATTCTTTTCAATCCTCTTTCTACACACTTTCCTAGTGGTTTCCTCCATTTTTAGTTCATATGTTAGTTTGATAAATTGAATTAAGAGCCTTTATCTTACAGTCTCATAGAACTGGTAGTACAATTACTAATTACAATTGATTTGTGTGATTATCTGAGTTTTGCCTTTCCCACTAAACTATAACTATGTGAGGTAGGAGCTATTTAGTTTTGGTCACTCTTGTATGCCCTATTTATAGCTTGGGAAATAATTGAGGCTTACTCAATAAGTATTTTTTTAAAAAATGAAATTTTTATTTGTAAATTTCAAAAGTGGTGATTGATAATTAAACTTCATAGAATTTAGATGATAGAAATGGTTAATAATTGATTTCCATGTGAGAGAGCTGAATACTCACTTTATCTATGCAAAAAAATGTTTAAGAGAATAGCAGAATTTACCCAGATAATTTTTACTAGGGTAGAGGGCAAAATGGTGCATAAAAGATGTCCTGAGATACTCACGTGGTTAGCATTACATAACTATGGTAATGTAAACAGAGTAATTACTTATATAATTTAATTCCTTTTGATTGTAGAGTCATTGCCAACGATGCCTTCTATTATGTTCCTTATAGAGTAAAATAAAATGCATTAAGAAATGTAGAAATAACCAAGCAAAGGAGGCTATTAGTGGCCAGATTTCTACTACAAAACTTTATAAAGACTGCATAAAATTTTGCTGGCCTATTTATGAGTTAAAAATATACATTATTTTGTTCGGCCCATTTTCCCTTTTCCACTCTCATGGGAGCCCAGTTGAACTATGGCTCATTCTTAGCTTCCTCTTGCAGCTCTGTATTTTCCATCCACTCATCTGGGTGGGGGGGAAAGTCACTTTGTCATTGTCAGCTGCTCTGGAGCACATGAATCTTTCTCCTGAGCAGAGAAGGTAAGAGTTTATGTAAAGGACTTTCCATTCTTAGCTAAACCTGGTTACTTTGGCCTGAGGGGCTAATCAAGTGTTATAAACACTGATTACATAAGGTAGGTCATTTCCATCACCATAGTCTGGGGGAGAAGTTGAGGCACCACACATGGGTATGACATTTGCAGACTCAGGAAGACAATTTGCTGTTAATTCCTTTCCTTTGCTAATATCAGCAGGGAACACTGGAGAAATTAGACACAGTTTGAATACTATTCAAACAGGTCACATGTGGAGGCTGAGGTGTCTCATTAAAACTTTCTGTTTTACTGTTGAATATCCATATGCTGTATATTCAAATCCATGACAAGAGGCGCTGCACATCTCCTGTCTTAACATCTAATAGGCCTTGCCAGATGGAATGAAAAAGTTGATTACACACAGATTTGCCAACATCTCCTGACAGAAAAGAGCAAAAAGAAAAAAAAATCCTCATGAACAAATGAAATGTCAGTCAGAGCTGAAACATATTAAAACAAGAAATGGTATATTATTTCTTAGATTAGAGATTAAGTGGTTTCTAATTAATGCCTACGATGTATAATAAGCTAGCATGACTCATTTTATGATTCAAGAGTATTCTTTATTCCTGTTTTGTTGCTGTTGTTATTTTTTGTTCAGGTCCCTACTTTCTATTAAAGTTGGAATTACCAGGCAACCTGGAGAGGTGCTTTCTGGAAAGCCACCGCTTTGGGAATTGAAAGAGGGGTAGAGCTCAGAATTTCTTTCCTTCCTTAATGAATATAGTCTAAAAGTGTTAAAGCAGGGTAAGATTTGAAGGGGGAAAAATGAGCTTAAGCTATTCACATCTCAATAGTCCCTGACTCCCCACCCTTGCTCTGAGCTCCCATTTGTCTCATGGGCTTTTTTTTTTTTTTTTCAAAGAAATTGAGTTTTGTGGCAGTGTGGGTGGGAGGCAGGGAGGAAAAGGAGGATTTTAGAATTAAATAAGATTTTGAAATGGGTTGCAACTTTCCATGGCAGGGATTGTGTCACTGGAAATCACTGGAATCAGTGCAGGTTCCATGACAGACACACTTCCTCTTTTCTCTACAGTGTATTTTCTAGGGGGCTGTATTGGGAAAGATCTCTCTGTTGTTACCCCTTGGCTTACAGGGTGGTGAAAGAGAGACACCCTTGTTCCTAGCTCTTGATGTGGAGTACTTATGAAATTGTATGGCTGCCAGTGTTTTCCTTTAGAGCTGAACTTTAGATATTCTAGATCTTTGTTGAAGAAAATATAGCTCAAGGTGGGCACATTCCCATCCTTAGGGAGCTGGTTAGTAATGTAGACTTTATACCCCAGGCCTGCCGAGTCAGATCTTGCCTTTTTCACAAGGTCTCTTGGTGATTTATATGCACAGTGAATTTTGAAAAGCATCATATTTTATATCTTTGGAAACCATGGCACTGATCTGGGGAGTTATTAGCTTGTACCATACAACCACAAATCAGAGCCTCATATTCTGCTTTCCCTTAGAATTGACTCTTTCTCATATGACTCTGCCTCTCTTGAACTCAAGTTATTTGTGTGTTCACTAGTAAGAAGTAAAGGCCCCTTTTCTTATAAAGAGAAATTATATTTGGGTTTCTGTGGTCTCTAATGTAACTCATATAAAACACCCAGCATAGTGACTATGTTTGTGGTAAATGTACAACTAATGTTATTACATTATTAATACTGTCACTAGTACTAAATGTTATTATCATTAGGGCTGTGTGGGGGGTAAAAGTAGGAGACAATGGTTAAAGTTTTTACATGGAAGTTGTCAGACCTGTCCCAGTAGCTCATAGACCAGACTGGGAAAAGATAGGACTGGTATGGTGGGCATGGGATTATGTTTATTTACATTCCTGCAAAAGGTTAGCAGATGGTCAGTGACTGAAATGGTCACTAGTGCCTCCCAGCTCCTATAGCTTCACCTGCCTTCCTTGCACTAGTCAAAGAATAAGATAAGGAGCCACTTAAGACTTTTGTATCTTGGGGGAAATCTCTAACATCTTCTAATTGCACATTCAATCCTTAAACAAAAAATGGAAGCCTGCTTCCCTCCTTGGATAATCAATCTCTCTTCTCTTCATTCTTTTGTTTATTTTTATAAAAATTAATTTTATTGGTAAATTTTAGGTATACAATATAATGACATTTATCATTTGAAATTTGCACCTTTACATAATCTCTCTTGGTTCTTATTTTTTCGCCTTCCCCTGCCCTCCCTTCAACCCCTCCATCCTTCCCTATTTACAAAGGCTTTTCTTCCCATTTTTTCATTTTCTCAAATTAATTCCATTCCTTTCTTTTCTTTCCCCTACCCTTCCCACTTCCCCTTCCCCTTTGTCGCTTTTCTTCTTATTTCACATTATCCATTATACCTTTTTAGCCCTTATTTACACTTTCACTTTCTCACACTAGAGAAACTATTTGGTATTTACACATGTGTGTCCTATTTATTTCACATAAGAGTATCACCTCAATGTGCATCCGTTTAACCAATAAATGTCTCTAATTTCTCATTTTTTATAGCTGAGTAGTACTCCATTTTATAAAAAAACCACATTTTCTTTATCCAGTCTCCAGTTGAGGGGCAATTGGGCTGCTTCCAAGTTTTAGCTATTACAAACTGTGCTGCTGTGAACATGGATGCACATACATAACTGTGGTATGATTCTTTTAATTCTTTGGGGAAGATACCCAGCAGGGGAATAGTTGACTCAAATGGGACTTCCAGTCCTAGTTCTTTGAGGTATCTTCATACTGATTTCCACAGTGCTTGCACCAGTCTACACTCCCACCAGCAGTGGAGCAGGGTTTCTCTTTCTCAACAGCCCCACCAGCATTTGTTATTGGTTGATTTCATGATAACAGCCATTCTTTCTGGGGTGAGGTGGAATCTCAGCGTTGTTTTCATTTACCTCCCTTGAATGACCAGTGATGGTGAACATTTTTTCATATGTTCGTTTGAAATTTCTACTTCTTTGTCTGACAAATGTCTGTTCAATTCCTGATGCCCATTTTTGGATTGGGTCTTTAAATTTGGGAGGTCTGATTTTTTTAAGTTCTTTATAGATTCTAGATAGTAGACTTTGTCTGAGGAATAGCAGGTGAAGATTTTTTCCCACATTGTGGGTTGTCTCTTCACATTGCTGGTGGTTTCTCTAGCTCTACACAAGCTTTTTAATAAGAAGTGATCCCACTTGTTGATTGTTTGTGCTAGTTCACAGGCAATTGAGGTTTTGTTCATAAAATCTTTTCCTATGCCAATGTCTTCAAGAGTTCTGCCTAACCTCTGTTCCAGCCGGTTCAGTGTTTCTATTTTAATATTTAGATCTTTAATCCATTTTGATTTTAGTTTAGTGCATGGTGAGAGATA
>NW_004624812.1:1551203-1561480 GCF_000247695.1 Heterocephalus glaber
CACACACACACACACACACACACACACACACACACACACACTCTCTTGGCGTTTTCAAGTTTTGTTTTGTTTTTCTCAAGCCATTTCTTCTACTTTTTTTTTAGTTCATTTAGGATGAACTTTGACTGATTTGTGAACCATTTTAGGCCTCTGTCTGAGCCATTCTTCTCTTCCTGGATGTACATGCCCAGAGGTGTTTGAGGTCAAGAAGAAAGCCAGCAGAGAGAGCTGGAAAGTAACAGGGCTTCTGATAAGAAATTTAAGAGTTAAGAGAGAAAATGATGCCACTGAGGTGCATATGATCAGAACGTAGCTGTATTGTTTCATTCGCCGTCTGGGTAACTAGAATTCTTTAGCTTCCTTAGCACGGCCTGGGAGATCTTATTACTTTTGTGGTTCTGTGTTTTGGGATCATTGAAAGAGAATGGCTTTCACACCTAACTTCTTTCTGCCCAGCCCCTCTCCTTCAATGCCTGCTCTTGCCTTACTTATCTCCAAAAACTACTTTGTTGTTTTGAGGTTATTTCCCCTCCACCTGAACATGTCTGGAGAGTTTTTCCATTCTCTGAAATTTTTACTATTCTAGTTGAAAATGTCAAAATGAGCACTAGCTACTTCAGTCATCCTGATGGGAACACAGGGTTACAAGGGACATGGATCTGAGCTGTGTTTTTATTTCACTACTGTTGTCATCTCATCTCTCTTTCCTAAATTATTAACCTTAGGAATTTCTCTTTCTTTTCTCCTTTCCAATTTCTCTTGAATGTGATATTTATATATGTGCATCTATAAGAGTATATATTTATGCATGCATTGATATGTGTGTATGCTATGCATGTAGGTGTCAGTGTGTATTATATGTTCTCTTTATTAAATTTAAATTCCGAGATAAATAATTGGGAAAAGCCTACTTGCCTTCAAGAGTGACTGGCTTTTAATGATTTCTAACTATGCCTTCAGTTTGTGAATCCTCCCTCAGAACTTTGTCAGTGAAAGCATTCAATGCAGGTTTTGGATACTGGATAGCAAGAGCGTTGGCTGCCTTGCCTAGATTTCTGCTTTTCATTCTGTGTTCTATGACTATCTACTAAGTTCAATCTACTTGAGACTATCATAAAAGTCAGCTAAGTGCTTAGAAATTAGTATATTGTTTTAAGAATAGCACAGCAGCCCCTTCACTCTGAACAATAAAATGAGACTGATTATGGGGTAACAGGAGAGATATAATGAAGACAAAATGCCACTAAATTTTCTATATTCCAAATGGCCATCTTCTCAACAACTGAGTATTGAAATAATTTATGGCACATGAACTTAGAAATGTTTAAAGGCAAAGGACTAAAGCTTTCTATATTTCAGAACAATTTTTTAAAATTTGGAAATTACAGACTAGTCTACTCAAAAACATGTAAAACCTAATAATCAGTTGGAACCCAAGTGTAAATTAAAACTGGGGACCTTCATGTCAAGCAAGCTCATGAAAAATCTATAATTATCTAGATCATCAACAATAGTCTCACAAAGAATATAGAATTTACAAAATTAAATTTCTTGACTCCAAAATTGATGTCACAGATCCTATATGACAAAACTTAAAAGTTCACTTTTTTTCATAAATGAATTACTTACCTCCACAGTCAGTCTACCTGAATGACTATTAATTTGCTATGTAATTATCTTATTAAGCTTTGCTATCTGATTTTTCAAAACTGCATTAAAAATACAAAGTTTGACAGTGGAAATTCTATTTTAGGCAAACAAATTGACAACAGTAGGAGATTATTAGTAATAATTTATAGAGAAGTTTTAAAAATGCACACACATACTCACACACAAACACAAAGAAATGAAATCAAGAACTGAAAATTTCAGTGGCCTGGGTCATTTTGTATAGAAAAAATAGTCTCACAAATCACAAAGCCTCTAAGGGTTCTACTTCGTTACAAGACTCCATAAAATTTTAACTAAGCACCAGAATCTAGATCATGTTCTTCAACCCCTGTTTGAAAGGCAGTGGATATGTGTGATATATTTCAGAAATACTTCTGTAACAAAATGGTTGAAAATATTAAAAATACTTAAAAATGAAATCTTGTACTCTCTAGAAATTAGATGTAGAAATTAGATCTAGAAATCACACATTTCTGGTACCAAAATGGACCTGCTGACAAGCCATAGTCACAGATATGCCTGCAGGGAAAAAGTCTTATAGTAGCATGAACTTCCTTAAAAAATGACCGTGAATGGACCTAAAGTTAGGGAAAGAACATGATTTTTCAAGTGGATGGTTCAAGGTACAGAATTTGAGATAAAAAGAATGTGATGAGATGGAAGGATGGTGAAAAGAGATAAATTAAAAATAAATCTTACATATTCAGGCACTAGAAGTGATTAATAAATATTTATTGAGTATCCTATAGCAACAATAAAAACAAATATTGGACTCTGGTCTCTGAGATAATTCTACCACCTAAACAAATGTCATAGTTAATTTCTCAAAAAAATTTTCTCATTTTAAGGAAAATCAACTCAAAATACAAACAAAAATATCAATGTAAAATGGAGAATAGATGATTTAGTTAGACTCTTGCTACTCAAATTATGGCATATGGATCATTAACAACAAGCTCACTGAGTGCTTGTTAGGAATTCACTGTCAGGAATCATTAATATGGGACCTGTCAGTCACATAGGCCTTATTCCCAGAAGGGCTCTGTGTTTGGCTTCCTTCAGTGTTGTTTCCATCTTGAAATTGTTAATTTTTGAACAAGGGACTCTAAATTTTCATTTTGTACTGTTCTCTGCATGTTACGTAGTTTTTCCTCTGCAGATTCTTAGGCTCCATATATTGAATAAGGATTTGTGTACTAGCTAGATCCTCAGGTGATTTGCTAGTATCTTAAAATTTAAGAAACATTATTTTCTACTGCAAAAATGGGCTAACTAGCATTTTTTTTTCTTGCATCATATATGCTTTTCACATATTTTATGGTTTATTGTCCTTCCTTAAAATAGGATTCATTTCTATAATTACATGCTAGACAGCTTCCTGTTGGTATAATAAATATCTGAGAGAAATCAACTTAATAAGAGAACAGGTTTATTTTCACTTGTAGTTTTGAAGATTTCAGTCCATGATTGAGAAGACAGGTTGCTTTTAAACCTCTGGTGTCAGGACAGCACCTCATGGTGAGAACTGTGTTCATTTAGGGTTAGGAGGTGAAAGAGGAAAAGACAACTCGAGGCCCATCTATGTTCTTCAAGGGCACATGCCCAGTGGCCAGAGCACTTCATTAGGTCCCACTCTTGGAAGGTTCTGCCAGCTCCCAGCAGCAGCAAACTGAGGATCAAGTCTCACACCTGGACCTCTGGGGGATATTCAACCTCCAAACTACAGCAAATTCTCTTGACAATTAGTTTCAGTTGTTGGTATCAGCAGCTGATAAATGTGTATGGTCCTTCATGAGACAAAGGATAGTATTTTTACTTCAAAATTCAAGTAACAGCTTTAAGTTAGAGGAGCAGTTGAAATGGGGGGGGGAGAAGAAATGAATGGAAATTAATGAAAAATGGAAAAATAGAGGATAGAAAAGAAATCTTGAAAGAAGAAGATGGTTTTGCTAAAAAAAAAAAAAAAACTTAGAGGGTTGGGGATGTAGCTCAATGATAGAACACTTGCCTAGCTTGTGTGAGGCC
Organism: Heterocephalus glaber; assembly: GCF_000247695.1. The sequence goes on from NW_004624812.1 coordinate 1,554,900, forward strand.
TTGGATTCTGTTCCCGATACAGAAGAAAAGAAACAAAGAAAGAAACAAACCAAAACAGAAAAGAAAGAAAGAGAAAGAAGAAAGAAAGAATGAAAGAAAGAAAGAAAGAAAGAAGGAAAGAAAGGAGAAAGACTTGTTTGGTCTTGTATTTATCTTGTGTTATCTTGGGTTCTTCGCATGATGCTTCTAAAATTCTCAGAATTTTCTGAACACCAAACTTGTATTTTTGATACCTGAGCAGCTTGGGTCATACCAAACTTTAGGATAATGAGAGAACTCACAGTGGGTGCAATGATAACTTTAAGATGGTCACCAAAAAGGCCAATCATGTGATTTGAGGGTTAGGCCTTGAGCCATCATTATTATCCCCGGGGAAAAGAACAGGGTTGGAAATAGAATTAATTTACATGGCCAATGATTTAATCAATCATAGCTGTGTAATGAAACCCCAATAGAAACTAATGACACTCAGTGGAGCTTTCTGATGTGATGTAACAAAAAGGTGACACACCCTGATTCCACAAGGAGATGTGGATTCCACAAGGAGACCTGGAAGCTGTGCATTTGTGGCCCTCCTGACTGTGTCTGTTCAGTAGGCAGTTCCTATGTTGTATCCTTTGTAATCAAAAACATGGTAAGTATAGCATTTCCTTGTGTATTGTTGAGTTCTTCTAGCAAATTACCAAACCTGAGGAAGTCGTGGGAACTTGGGACTCTGTAGTCAGTCGTTCAGGACATAGGCGACTTGGAAACCTTGAAAGTGTGGCTGGCATTGGAAATGGTGGCAGTGTCATTAGGAATTGTGCCTCTTAACTTGTGGGGTCAACACTAACTCCAAGGTCAGTGCAGAACTGACACACTGGTGGGTGGCAAGACAGTTATCAGAACGAAGGTAAACAGGTAAATGTGAGGAGATCTTGGCACTGTTTTGTGTCTTTCACCAAGACCATCAAAATCCTGATCACCTAGATGTACTGAGCTTCAGTAAGTTGTCCAGAAGTAGCTAAGCCTAACTTCTGCCATGGAGCCATGAAGTTCCTGGCCAGCATAGGTCAGGAGAAGCAAATTCTTTGGTCATACCCAAAGAAATCTCTCAAAGTTCAAGAAGACAAGAGACTGTGGTGCAGGGGAGGACAGCTGAGATGTGGGGAAGAGTACGTCTTCTGTAGCTGGAAAGTATTATCACCCCAAAAGGGGCTGAAGATCCTGTGTGAATGCTTCTTCCCTCCAAATAGGGAAACTTCAAGCTTTTGGGATTATACGAAAGTCTTGGATAAAAGGTGTAGATTCTTATCTAGAAAAAAATTATGTACAAATGGAATTTTGCTTATAATTTAATCAGGTTTCCAGATCTTCTGAAACCTGCCCATGGCTATCTGGTACATAATTCAAGGTAAGAGCCGCTGTTATATTCAGTAACATGGAGTGGTGAGTTTAGAGGTATCAAAATTTAAAATGCTACTGGAACCACTTCTTTGTTATTTAGACTTGCATATTTATGAATGTTATGATGTTACCTAACTTGTCATCTTGAATCTTTCATAGATTTTGTGAAAATCAAATTCTACATAAAACAGATATCCAATAAATTCTAGTTGTTATCATGATCCACAAAATTCTTTTTTCATAATATGTTTGTGTGCATGGGACTTTATTTTCTGTCCTGCTTTTGAAATAAATAAGTAAATAAATAAATAAAGCATAATACATTAGGATTATTTATATAGATGTATTCATTGTGAAATAAAATAAAGGAGATGAAAATCATAAAATTTCATTATTTGGAGGAAGCTGAAGTTTTACAATCTGTTTTCAATGAACAGACATTTTCTGCATCAATAATGTTGGTTTATAGCATCAAGTAAGTGCTTATATAATACTCCACTTACAGAATCCTTTAATTTATGAAACCAACTTCCTACCAGTGCATACTGTTTTCAAGCTTTAATTGTTGTAAATAATTCTGACAAACCACATAATTCATATGCTCTTGAAAAGATGACTTATTTTTAGGATGTATTGCGAAAAGCATAATATAGTCAAAGGAGGTGTACATTTTTTTACTGTAAAGATGTTGGCACACGGACTCTTGAAAAGCTAAACCCAGTTACACTAGTAACAATGGGGCATGGAAGCAGGTGCATGGTTAACTCTCAACAGCAAGCAACGTGGTCCTTTGTAGATCTTCCCGATACTAGTCCGACAGATTGTTTTCAAAAAGCTCCTCTTTATATGTGTTTATCTGACTAACTAGTATTTCTGGATCTTTAGCTTTTATTATTTGAGATATATTACCCGTTTGTATCTTATGCTCCCTTTTTCTTTGTTTTAAATGAATTTATTTTTTCTTGGTCTTTTTTCCCACGGGAAAAATACATTGGGAGTGTAAAATTATTGTTTGGAATAAATAGTTTTGTTTTCCACATTTTGACAATTCAAATGTATTTATGATGAGGTTTTATTGGACGTAGAAATTTAAAAAAATTGATGTTGTCTACAATCAAAAAGTTAAATTAGCTCCCAAGTTTTTATATCAATCTTGGAAAAAATATTTGTTGTTGAAAGAGAGCACTATTGAATGTTAATTTATAAAGTTAAGAAATTATAATGCACATTAATAACCTGATAACAATTTTAAAAGCCCAGTATTAGTATGAGAACACACCGAAGTACTAAAAATCTTTCAAACTTTGGCCTTATATTTTTCCTAGAAGGCAATCTATTACCAAAGAAAGAACAAAATCTTAAAAGAACTAGTTTAAAATGATTTATCACCTAGCAATTAAACAACTTATGGAAAACCACTTGAGTCTCAAGTTTAGTAAATATGTGAAAGGCAAAATCATTACTTAACATAAGTTTTCTTTTTCTAACCCATGTTAATTACTCAATAAATGTTTAATATGCCAAATTTTTAGGTTTTTGAAAATTTTACAATCGTAATTTTTTCTTCCCCCTATCATTTTCTCCTTCGTTCCTTTCCCTTCTCTTAGGTTTCTGTAATCATATTACTTTTTTAATAGCATGATTTTAAACAAAACCTCTGTGAAATATTTAATATATATCAAAATACTTTGATAAATATGCAGGCTTAAAAAACAATAAAACAATAGAATGACTACACACACATAAAAATTAAATTGCTAGTATTTGAGGATCTGAATGTTCTTCCTCTTCTGTTTTCATCATCTCCTTTCACCAAAAATATTACAACATTACAATCCTGGAACTCATTTTATATTTCTTTTTTTTACATTTGTTTTTTATTTCTTTGCTTTTTAAAATAGTTTACTATTTATCCATGTTTCTGAAGTTTACAGAAGTGGAGTGATATTGAATATATTTTTCTTGTATTTTAAAAAAATTAAATGCTGTTGTGGTGGACTAATGGTCAACTTGCAATGCCCAGCTGAACTGAATCAGTGTGGTTTGGGTGTGGAAAACCCACCTGAGGATTGTTGTCAATAGGCATAAAAAGAGAACTGGAGGGGAAGATGGGGGGTGGGGGCTGTTGATTTTCTAGGAGAAGCTTGCTGCAGCTGGTTTCCCTGAAGCAAACTTGGCTGTTCTCATCAGAGGAGAAGCTTGAGGCCTCACTGTCACTGGGAATAGCTGCTGTTCTGATCAGGGGAGCTCTGATCTTCACCATGAGCATCACTTCCGGCCTCCAGTATAGATCCCTCAGTCTACTAGCACAGATCCTTCACCCCACTGGTGCAGGCTTTCTGGCTTCCACTACTGGCTTTTGGGCCTTCTGGGTGCAGATCCTCCATGTGGAGGAGCATGAGACATTGCTGTGGGCTTTGGCCATTGGCTGGACTCATGGAGGACATTGCCTTGGACTCTAGGCCTTCAGCTGGACTTGTGTGGGACACTGCTGTGGGATCTAGGGCCTTGGCTGGATTCTTTAGGCCTCTAGTGTGTGGCTAATCTCTTGCACTCCTCCATATTTGACTTTTTGGGTAAATATCATAAAATAATTCTATAAATATCTGTCCTGTATTAAATTTATTTCCTTGCCAAACCCTGACTACAAGAGCTGTTTTACATTTCTCAAATTTAGCATATAATTAGTAATTTAGCATACTTGTTGCCTATATAGGATTCCATTATATGAATGTGCCGAAGTTTATATATGCATTTCCTTAAAGATTTCTATCATTTTGTGTATGTCTTTTGGTGTGCACATGATAGAATATACCTAGAATGGAAAATTCCTGTATTCTAGACAAAGTTACATTGTCTTCCAAAAATGACCAATTTACTCTGAAATCTCTGTATTATTATTTCATATTCTCCTTAGCACTTAAAATTGTCAGTTTCTACTTTTTGCCCATTTAGTGACTGTAAAATGCCATTGTATTGGTGTTTAAACTTATACTTATTTCCTTATTTACAATGTTGAATTTTTTTATATTTTTGAAGACATTTTCTTTTCTATAAAATGCAGCTGTAAGCCCTTTAACAATTTTAATTTGGTTGTCTTTTTCTTACTGATCTATAGTCATTCTTTACATATTCTTTGGGTTAACCCTATGTTCAAAATACATCTGTAAATATCAGCTCCCTAATTTTGTCTGTTTTCTTTGTAATGTCTTTTTAAAATAGTACATTTTGTGAATGATAAAACTTAGGGAATCAATTTCATTTTCTTCAAATGAAAGATTTATTGGTTTAAAATCATAAAATAATTAAAAACATGATTCTTCACTAATTTTCCATATTTATGTAGTTTATTTTCAGGTTTCATTCTATTCTATTTGTTTACTGATCTATCACTGTAGACTTTTACCATAGTTTATAAGTCATGGTATCTGTTAGGAAAAGTCCTCCTGAATTATTCAAATAATTCAGAAGTGTCTTGACTATTCTCAGACCCTTGCTTTACTAAACAATTTAAAAGCACTTTTAGCTTAAAAGACCTAATGGGATTCTAATCTGAATTAAATTGTTATATAGGTCAATATAAGGAGAATGACAGTTTTGCAATGTTGAGTCTGCTGTTCCAGAAAAAATAGAATGACTGGCTGTTTAGGTTTTCTTTAATTTCTTTCAATCAATGTACATGATATAAAGGTTTATGTATTTTATACTAGGAGCATTTTCACTTGTTCCAGTAATGACATCTTTTTTAAAAATTACATAATATTCAAGATTGAGATCACCTTAATAAGTGAAATTGAGTTGTTAAAAGGAGTAAACTTGGGAAACTTATTATTTAACATGTATTGATTTTTTTGTATTTCTCTATTATTTTAGGTTTTCTATATCAACAGTATCAGTCACTTGTGGCAGTTTTATTTCCTTCTTCACAGTCTTTATCTCTCTTTTTCTTTTTCCTGTGCCCTCAATGCTAACTAGAAAGAGTGAGAGAAAAACTAGGAATTCTTTTTGTATTATTGATTTTAAAGTAAATGAATTCCAAGGTTTACTATTGAAGATGGTATTGGCTCTTTTTATTGTTGTGGAAGATACCAGGAAACCTAAAAGGGTTTTTCCTATTTCTAATATACCAAGACATTTTATAATTAAATATTCATTATTTTAGTAAGTTGTTTTGCCCTTCTATTGAGGGAATCATATAGTTTTTCTACCCTTAATCTGTTAATGTTATAAATGATATTAGTTGATTTTCTGATTTTAAACTATCCTTGAATTCTCATGAAAAGTCATGTATGTTATTAACCTTCACTGTAGAGCTTTATTGGTTTGCTAATATTTTAGATTCTATATATTTTTATTTTGTTTGTCAGTAAAATTGAAATATACTTTTCTTAGAATTTATTGACCTATTTTCAGTACCATGCTAAAAATGGTTTCATAAAAAAATTTGGATTTATCTACTTTTTCTTGCGTGGTAGAAATGTAATATAATTGAAATTATTATTTTCCAGTGTTTTGATAGAACCTACTTGCAAAACTGTTTGGCCTTACAATTTTTGGAGGGCAGGATTTTTACATAATAATTACAGAAATTATTTTAGAATTATGCAGGATCATCTTTTTCTTATTAAGTAAATTATTCAGATTTTCTTTTAAGGCTATCTGGAATTAATTTAATTCTTCCACATCAAAACCCTTAAAAATACCTCTATAGTCTGTTGGCTTAATGCTCTCTGTTTGCTTTATCTGAAAATATTTTTATTTCAAAGTTACTTTAAATATTTTTATTGTAATGTACTAGATTCATGTAATAGAAGTGCCCAATTTGAAGAAAATTTAAACAAGGAACACATATCTATTGTAAATTGAGAAATCAGAGAGTATAGCATCTTTTTTTTGTATTAAATTATTTTATTGGTACATTTTAGGTATACAACACAATTACATTTCTCATTGGGAATCGTACCTTTATATAATGCATCTTGGTTCTTACTTTTTCCCCATTGCTAGCCCTCCCTTCACGCCCTCCACCCTTCCCTATTTACAAAGAATTTATTTCCATTTTTTCCATTTCTCATCATTTTTTCCTTTCCTTTCTTTCCCTTCCCCTGTGCCTCCCACTACCCCTACCCCTTTGGACCTTTTCTTCCTATTTTACATTATCGATTATTCATTCTAATCATTGGTACATTTTAGGT
>NW_004624812.1:1580044-1592329 GCF_000247695.1 Heterocephalus glaber
TGAGGGTTTGTGTTGAGAAGTCTGCTGTGATTCTGATGGGCTTTCCTTTGTATGTGATTTGTTTCTTTTTTCTAACTGCTTGTAGGGTTTTGTTTTTCTGTTTGGTTTCTGGGATCTTGACTATTATATGACTATGTGTAGATTTTTTTTTTTTTAATCTTGGCTAGTTAGAGTCCCATATACCTCACTTATCTGTATGTCAAGTTCTTTTCCCCTGCTTGGGAAGTTTTCTGCCATTACTTCTGTGAACATTTTTTATGTCATTTGCACTCTCTCTTGTTTCTTCATTGACTCAGATCAGCCTTATGTTATTATTCTTTGCTTCATCTAGCAGCTGCTGGATTTATTTCTCATGGTCCCTTACTATTTTAATGAATTTTTTCTTTTCCTTGTCACTAATTGCAATCCTGTCTTCTATATTTGAAATTTTGTCTTCATATTGGCTCATTCTGTGGACTAAATTTTCAATGGAGTTTTTAATCTTAATGTCTGTTTCCATCTCTTTTATGGATTCCATTTGTTTCCTATGCTGGTATTCCATCATGTTCCTCAGCTCCTGTATTTGTTTTTTTCTGTGTCTGCTCTAGATTTATTAATCATGTCTTGCACTATGGACACAATCTCTGTTGTTATCTGAGAAATTATTTCTGATTTCATTTTTTCCAGATCCTCTTTCATTGCCAGTTCAGGGAGTCCAGGTGGTTGAGTATCAGATTGTTCCATCTCCTTGTTCTTTGGGGTTGCCTTAGGTGATCTGGAAGTCTAGTTTTGAGACTTGTTTACCTGTCTTCTCATTTGAACAGATGTGGCATGCTGTGCTTTTGTTGAGTCTAATTTTTGCTCACCCACTGATCTTCAGTTCTCAGCAAGCCAGCGAGTGGCCTTTTCTCTGCTGCTCACTCCTGCACCAATTCCTGGCTTCAGATTGATGGCCTTCTGAATCCTTACACTGTCCTGTTGTCCAGGCCAGGTTCTGGCTGGGCCCTGTGCACACCTGGGATGGTATACCCCTCTATGTAGTTGTAGTCTGGGAGGGCCTTTGGATGGGGCCTGGGCACCCCATTCACAGGTGTCTGAGCAGGCTTCTGGCAGGGGTCTACATGCACTTACCAATGGTATCTGGGTGGGCCTCTGGCTGTTGCTTGTGCATCTGTGCATCTCTTTTCCAGGTGGGCCTTTGGCTGGGCCTGTGACTCCAAGATGCTGGGGTGGGGGTGAAGCCCTGGCTAGGACCTGCCCACAACCGTGCTTCTCTGGTCACCATGGGCTTCTACCTGGGATCTTCCAGCAGTAAGTACTTTCCTTATGGGCCACAGAGTCTTTGGTTCTCTGTCTTTATGTGATATTAGCATTTGCTGCTGCTCAAACCATGGGTTTACTCATTAATCAGGGGCTATAAATGGTGATATTTTTATTTTATTATTTCTTTTGTATTTATTACTTGAAATAATTTCATAAAGAGATATTTCTCATCAGCTAGGTCGTTATGTAGTGCTACAGTTTACAGAGACGGAAAATAAATGCTTGATTTGTTTACATACTAGTTTTTACTTAATGAATTGTTTTTCTACTCACCTGCAGGTGATTAGTTAGTGGTACATACACATGAACAAACACAAACACAAGTGCATGAGTAGTGCATATATTTAGGAACAATAGTTTTGCATATATTTAATACATTTAAATTCTTTGAAAATATTATTCTTACCCAATCTAAATTGTTTTGCCTGGGATGTCTCTCAGTGGCACCATACCTGCCTGGCAAGTGCAAGGACCTGAGTTAAATCCCTGTTACAGAAAATAAGTAAATTAATAAATAAGTAAATAAATAGTTTCCATCTTTGGCCATCAAAGACCTCATTAATTGTCTCTTCAAAATGACCCCAGAAATTCCAGCTTCATCTTGCATATATTCTGACCCCAAACAGAAAGAGCTGCTTTTCTAGGAAGTCTTTTTTTCATTTAGTGGAATATCATAGCTTAAAGCCAGAATGAAGCAATATAAACACTCATTTTATTAGATTGTTCATTGTTTATAGGCCTTTACAAGATATTTAATATACCAAGAATTTATTTTTCTGCAGGAGGATTCTCCAGATTGTTTTTGTTTGACATATTACAGAGAAATGAAGTCTATTGCCTACTGGTTCATGAGAATGTCATAATATATTTCTACATCTGGAATATTAATTTAATATTTAATATGCATATGCATAGCCAAATCATAATTTTTAAAGACAATTCTCTACTTATGGATATTTAGATCTTTTTTCTCCCAGATAATAGTTTTCTATCAGCAATACTTCTTGTAACTAAATACTTATATTAAGTCCCAATGATATCCTTTTCTTTTTTTTTTTTTGGTACCAGGATCAAACTCCCAACCTTGTGCTTGCGTCAGCTAATGATATCCTTAAGGGACTAAGGAAAATATTTTATAGCTGGAATTGTATGTTCAAATTTTGAATATTCCAATAGTTTTGAAAAACATTTCAAGTCTTTTTCTAGACTTTTTCTGCTGCTATTTTACTTGCAAGTAGAGAATACAGAAGACAAAAATCCAGATTCATTATGGAGTGTGAGTATTCTTAATATTTTTCACTGTAAAATTACATGGGCATCCTGGTTTGTCCCTTAGTGCAACAAGATCTTGAACAGCACATTAGCTACCCTTCAGACCTCATCAGACTTTGAACACACTGATGAAAGTCAGTTCCTGTTCCTTGAACCTGAAGAAGCAAGTCTTGGATCTGTTATGTCAGGGTCAGCCTGACAACAGCCATAAACAAGGCATGCTCAACTGGTACCTGAGGCAAGAACCAATTCACTAAATCTGTTGAAACATCCCCTTCAGTTTGGTGGTTCCACACAGAGAGACCAAAACCACACACCCGCTCCTCACCTGCTCCTTACACCAGGGAGGAAGAGGCAGCTAGACCCTGGGCATCACCTCACTCCCCCGCCTCCCGCCATTTTGTATTTCTAACCTTTTCTCAGTGTTCAGTGTTGGGAACATAGACTTCATTCACTTAGTTACTGCACACCCCCCACCCCCCGCCAATGACCAGGTAGCAGTATGCAGTGGTGTCTCTGTGTGCTCTCAGCAACTGAGATATAAATTTCTTTGTCCTTGTTGTAGAGCTCTGGGACCCGGATTTTAAGAAAGGCACAGTGTTCCTGGGAACAGGAGGGCTGGACGCCACATCTGACAGCCATTTCACAAGGAACGACATCATGAAGGAAGGGGGTCAGGCATTAACACAGCTGGCAACCTACGGTGTTAAATTGTCCATAAAAGCAGTTGTTAAAGCCAGGGGAAAAAATTCAAAAAAAAAAAAAAATGCAGCCCTTCTGCAGACACTCCATGGGCTGCTTATTCAGGAATTTTACAAAAGCTCAAGGCCATTAATGAGGCCTCTGGTCCTCCTCTGTGGCTGCTCAGCGTGACCAGCAGGCCACGTGGTCCCTGTTCATTGAGGCCTAATTGATGAGGTTTTGATGCCTAAATGGAGCGCTGATTGCAGGAGTTTCAAGGAACTGCTGCCAGTGAGGGCTCCAAGGTGAGGGGAGATTTTTACACTTCATTCCCAGAGCTCAGCTAATGACTGTTATGAAATGAAAACTAGCTTAAGGAGAAATGAAAAAGGGGAGGACAACGGATGCCTCCAGGCCAAATTCTGCAACCTGATAGTCCTTTAGCAGGGAGAGGCTGGGGAACAAAATGCTCCTGAAATACCTTTTGCTCACTCAACTCCTAAAGAGTCAGCTTCTTTCATTTTGGGTTGTGCCTGGTGCCTCTGGTTCAGGAAGGTTGCACTCATCTAGAAAGCAAATGCATTAAAAATGAGGTGCCCACCTGGTGTGCAAGGAGACTGTTTCCAATCTTGATCCAGCCACTCACTAGCTCTGGGCAAGTTTCTTCCTTCCACTGGCTTCATTTTCAGTATCTGTAAAACCGGGAGAAAAGTGGTGCTTTGCAACATTATTATGAAGATCAGAGGAAATGTTAAATGATTATGAGGAGCCTGGCATGGGTAGGGTGGGGGCAGCTCAGACCTCATACCTCCTCCTGGCCCTTCCTGCTTGCTGATACTGGCGGTCGCTGAGCTGGTTGATCTGTGTGAAGAACAACATGAGCCCCCAGAACAGCTGCCTTGGTTTATGCTTACTGTATGCCAGGTTTTGGGTGCAAATTGGATCATTTCACATTATCCTGGTAGTCCCAAGATGCCACTGTATGGCAGTGCCCTTTTTCTCAGGCAACCTTCTTTCTGTCATTCGCTCCTTTTCATTTTCATCCTTTTCCTCCACAGTGAAAGATTAGAGCTTGCTCTCAGGCTGGGTTCCAGTGGCCACCGTCATCTGTGAGGTGGGCTGGGTCCTTCTGAAGGAGGATGTGTGCAACGTGGGGCTGAGGAAACCCTAGCTATAAAGGAAGGTGAGCCCAAATGTGAGGGGAGCTCTGAATGACAAGGTCAGTGTATAAGAAGATCCAGATCGAGATTAAAACATTTGTAGTATTTAATTATCAAGATAGCTCAAAAGGGAGAAGAGCCTAGAAAAATTCCAAAATCTGAAAGTGCTTTGGGTACAGTATTCTGATTGCTTCTGTGGCTGAGCCTGTGAAGAGGATAGCTCTGAGGCATTTCTGACTGGGGCCAGATTCTTTCCTTGTGATACAGTCAGAGGCCACCATTGGAACAGAAGACAAACTCCTGGGCCTTTAACCCGTTACTCATTAAAAACATGATCTGTATTTTCTTCTGAGGGAGTCACGGACTTAAATGGTTTTTGCTAGAATAAATGACCCTTCACTTGAACCTACAGATGTCTAATATAACCAAAACTAGAACAAAGCTTGACCTTCATCTATTTCCTTGAAATTTGGGGTCAGATCTTTGCTCAGATCTGCATATAGGTATGTTAAGAGAGTGTCTGTCTGAAAGTTGACAAAACAAGATTGAGTACCCCTAAATTTATATAACATATCTTACCCCTCTTCATGTCTGAGAACATCAACATGAGAGATTTACAAGGACATTCAATTATGCCCAAAAGTCTTGTGTTAGTTACTTTGTTCTCGTGGCTGAGACAAAATACCCAACACCCAAAGTTAAAGGGGAAAGGGTTTATTTAGCTCACAGTTTGTAGAGGTTTCAGTCCATAATCAGCTGGCTCCAAGGCAGAGTGGCACATGGCGGTGGGGTGTCCCAGAGGAGAAACAGTTCAAGGTGCCCACAGTAGCACAAGCAACAAGGGGCCTTAACAGTCCCTTCTTGCCCCTTTTATTTTATTCAGACAATTTAGGGTGGGTAGCACTCATGCCCTTAATCCTAGTGCTTTCAGGCCTAGCATTACACCATGAATCACACACTAGAGTAAGCCACAACGAAAATAGCCCCATCTCATTCACATGAGGCTTTGAGGGGACATCTAAACACAAGCTGTAACAAATCTTCAGTCATTATTCTAAAGGTATGGTGTCTTTGAACCTCAGCAGAGCCTCAATAAGAGCTGGACTGCCCCAAGCAGAAATGATCATCTTATGGAGGCTGAATTGCCCCTCAAGAAATAAGGACTTCTCCTGGACCCATCTTCAAAATCAGAACTGAGATTAATAATCAACCAGACTTGGCCCACCTCAGCTAATCCAGCTAGACGTCCTTCCTTCCTAATCCAGCTAGTGATCTGATCCTCTTCATCAGAGCTATGCCCTCTTCAGTTGTTCTATCTGAAAGCCTCTTCCCATTTTCTCTTGCTTTCTTACTGTACCTAATAAATCTGCCTATGCTTCACAGTAATGCATCCTGAAATGCTTTTCTGTGATGAGAGTTGAGGAACCCACCAGGGACAAGTCAGGGCCTCCATCTCCTCTTTGTGGCACTTCATCAGACCCTGTTTGGTGACACCTAAAAAGGCATGGCTATTTACCCTTGTTTTTATTTGGGGTTAGAGCTTAGGTTAGGGTTAAGTTTAGTTCTACAGTATTTGTTCATTTTGTTTTGAGGAAGCTTTAGTTTACTATAGGCAAATATTATACATAAAGTAGGTTTCTATCATCTCTCCTCTTAGTAAAATCTTTCTAGTAGACAAGGTGTTGTGATGGACAATTAAGTTACAGACTCATCAGCTGCATAGAACATTCCTATTCATACCTAGAACTTTAAAAACAAAAAAATAACTATCAGTCACTTTCTCTCATTCCCATTTATCAACCACTACTCAGCTCAGGATTCTTCCCCCTCCAACTGCTTGAAACTTTTCTTGCCAAGGTCCTAATGACCAATGACCTGTTAACTGCTGCCTCCAATGGCTGCTTTCCCATCATTACTGTATGTGGCCTTGCCACAGAATTCGAGACCATTAAAATAAAGTTCTTTCCTATATTTTCTTTTCTGATGCCTCTCTTGCTAGTTTTCCTCCTGTGTTCTACTCAATTCCCTTGCACAAATATTCCAGTCACAACTCCTGGATTTCGCAAGTCCCTACAAATCAGTGACCTTGGAAACGTCATCAGTCTTTGGACTTATCTGATCCTCTGATTTCCTCATATTTGCTTTTCTGTTTTTCATCTCTTTTGTTTTCTTTTTTCTTTCTTTTTTTTTTATTGGTACCAGGGATTGAACTCAGGTCCTTGCGCTTGCACAGCAGGCGGTAAAACCACTGAGCTAAATCCTTGGCCCCTTGTTTTCTTTTTTCTAGGTATTCGGTAAGAGATTTTCAATGTTGTCTTCCAAACTCCTCCTTAGTTTTTTTTTTTTAGTGTATTAATTTTATAACTTCTAAGACCTCCTTTAGGGGCTCCGAGTATTTTTTTTTCCATCCTGTTTCTATTTTATGACTACAATTTTTTCTTATTAGAAATCAGAGATAAAATATATTTTTTCTCTGCCATCATGATTTTCTGCAAACCATATTTGTATGTATTTATTTTGGTCTGTATTTTTCATATTATAAACTATCCTCAGGTGACTGGAAGTCCTTGATTTTTAGCTCTTATTTTGGAGTCACTGTTACAAATTTCACTGGAAGTCCTGAGTGCATGGCTTTGGGTTGTTGATTCTGGGCAAGCTGGCTGGCGCAGTTAGTGGGAAAATCTCTCAAATTGATTTGTTTTTTATATCTTCTCTCTTGGCACAGTGAGAGTCCCTAGAGAATTCTCCATTAGTCTCTTGATTTGTGAGTTTGTGAGTGGAGACCTGAGTGCTCTTAATGTTGGAGCTGAATAGAAAACCCAAAGTAATTTAGAGATTCAACACAATCCTCATTGAAATACCAATTCTAGTCCTTATAAAACTAGGAAAAACTAAAATTCATATAGAAGCACAAAACCCTAAAGAGCCAAAGCATCTTGAAGAAAAAGAACAAATATAAAAGTGTCATACTACCCACTTTAGATGTGTACTACAAATGACAGTCATCAAAACAGGATGGTATTTGCATAACCATAGACCCACAGGCCAATGGAACAGAGTGCCCAGAAATGACTTCGTGTATGTCCAGTCAACGAATTTTCAACAAAAAAAGTGCCAAGAATAAACAGTGAAGAAAGGGCAACCTCTTCAATTAAAGGTACTGGCTGAGGCTTGACTCTGTATCTCACTGTACATGAAAATAAACTAAATAATTCAAAGACCTAAATGTAAGACCCGAAACTATGAAATTACTAGAAAAAATGTAAAGGAAACACTTCATGATTTCAATCTAGACAACTTTTTTTATAAATCCCTGAAAACACAGGAAACTAAAGTGAAAGTAGGCAAATGGGTTTATATTAAATTATGAGCCTCTGCCTAGGAAAGGGAACAATCAACAGAGTGAAGAGATAACTTACAGTAGGCAAATATTTTTGCAAGCTATTTATCTCACATAGGATTAATATTCAGAATATATAAGAAACTTAAAATACTAAATAACAAAAATCAAACAATTTAGGATCACTGCAAGTTCAAGTCCAGCCTGAGCTACATGGTGAGTTCAAGACCAGTCTGAACTACATAGGAAGATCCTGTCTCAAAAAAATAAAAAAGGAGGAAAAAAGGACAAAGGATCTGAATAGATACTTTTCAAAAGAAGAAATTCAATTCATGTGGCCAAGAAATTTATGAAAAAATTTCCAACTTTGTTATCTTTAACTTCACTGGGGAGAGGCAAGTTGCAATCAGTGAGGTATCGTCTCACCCCAATTAGAATGGCTTTTCTCAAAAAGTCAAAAAAATAACAAGTGCTGGTAAGGATACAGAGAAAAGGAAATTCTCATACACTAACATAAATTAATGGAGAATGGTATAGAAGTTCCCAGAAATTCTAAAACTAAACCCACCATATGATCCAACTATCCAACTTTGGAGTATATATCCAAAGGAAATGATATCAAAAAAGACATTTGCATGCCCATATTTGTTGCTGCAACAGCTAAGATGTGGCATCAACCAAGATACCCAGCAGTGGCTAAAGAAAATGTGGTTTATACTCAATGAAATATTATTCAGCCTCAAAAAAGAATGACAGTCTAACATTTGCAAAAAATTGGTGACACTGGAAGACGTTATGTTAAGCAAAGTAAGTCAGATGCAGAAAGACAAACTCTGCATAGTCTTTCTCATAGGTAAATGTAAAAACAAATGTCAGTTGAAAAGTGTAATAGTGATTGCAAGGAGCTGGGAAGGGTGAGCAGAGAGGATAGTAGGAGGTTAGATAACCCATCACTAAACTCAGATAACAATAAGTCCTGGTATAAGTTCTGTGGCACAGTGTGGGGACTAAAGTTCATGATAACCTACCTATTATGTATTTATGAATAACCAGAAAAGTGGTGCTAAAAGACTCCAAACACAAGTTAATGATAAGGTGATAGAAATGTTAATTGCTCTGATTTGCTGAGTACATATGTTATACTCGTATTGAAATTTTGCATGGTACCCTTACAAACATGTACAATTATTATGTGTTAAATGAAGGATATAGAGATGTTAACTACCTTGATTTGATCATTCCACACTGTATAGATGAATACAATTATCAGATTATATCCTAAAAAGTTGTATGATTAAATAAAATTTAAAAAGAAAGAAAGAGCATAGGACTGTACTCAGTATCCAGTTCTCATCCATGTGCTGAAATCTCCTGTTTTTCACATTCTGACTTCTATCCTGACTGTACCTGCTATCCACCAGCACACTGTTGTTATATTCTCTCAAAATACAAATCTCTAGTCCATTGCCAGGTGAAGGAAAGGCAGTCAATAAACTAACCTGAGTTAGTAAGAGGATCTGATGACTTCTTAAATAGAGTTTTCAACCAATCATCATTAATTTAGCTCCTTCCCTTCAAACTACCTTCTAGAATGCTTGATTTCCTCAGTTACTGAGTTTTTGGCAGTTTTGGTATAAATTGTGTTTGCTGTTAGATTTCCCTCTTGCTTGTTTGGGGTTCAGTTTTCTCAAGCTTCAGAAGTATTTTACTCATTGTCCAAGTGATCTGTACCTTTCAGAATTTTGTTATTGTGTACTCCTCTCTCATCTTCCCCAGCTCTAGAGGTTTTTCCTTTTCAAATGTGATTATTATTCTCTTTGTGAGATTTTGGAGAAGTAGAAGTAGCTGTAGGTGGCCAAACTACTATCTTTATGTAATCCTCTTTGCTTTTTATCCACCTGAATTAATAATACACATTCAGAGCAGCAAATTTCAGAGCTACTTTATTTCTGAAGATATCTTTGTTTAGTTCTCACACTTGAGTGATAACAATGCCACAAGTAGCATTTTTTGCTCAAAAATTATTTTTCTTATTACTTTAGAGATAAGCTCCATTTTTTTCTTGAAACAAGTGGTGCTAGTGATAAATATGCCCTTCTCCTCATTCCTTTGTAGGTAATCTTAAAAATCTGTGTAAATTACTATGGATTTCTTTATTCCTTGTGTTCTGAATTTTTTCCTTACTTTCACCTTCTGAAATTGATGTTAAATATACATTGAAACTTTGCAATCTACTCCCCAGATCTCTTAATGTTTCCTGCAATTTAGGGATACATCGTCATCTTGGATGTTTCAGCTCACTCCTTGGTTCCACACTGTGTCTACTCTACCTTTCTTTAACATCACCTTTTTACTTAAGCATCCCGATTGGTACTAAGTACTCATGCCGCCACAGATCCTCTCTTATCTTGTTGATATTTTCAAGTCATCACCATATGTTAATTTCTCTTGAAAAGACACATTTCTCTTTATTGTCTGTCATAAAATGCCCTTCTTCCATGCTGATGTGAAGGTAACAATGAAGGGCAGATGTTCTAGCAGCTAGTTCATGGTGAGCTGATACATCTTTCCTTTTTATATCACCAGATACAAGGTGCTGCTCTTTCTCTTTGGATTCATCTTTCAGTGGCCCCTGAGTGTAGGACAGGTAGAGGAGGTGGGGAGAGGCTAGGCTGTACCACCCAATACCCTCTGACCTGCTGGCTTCTGCTTTTCACATCCACTATCACAGAGCTCAAGACCCCGTGGACCCACTCGCACCTCCCACACCAGTCCTCTCCTGGTGAGCTGGGCTTGGTGTCCTTGTTCTGTCCAATCCCACCTCCACTGCTCTTTGGAGATATTCTTCTTAACTTCTGGTGCACTGATGGCTCCCTTTCTCACTTCACTGTACTCCTTCCCATTTTTAAAATAATTTTTAAAATAAAATTTTCTACAGTTTCTATGGATCTGTTGTAGAAGTATAAGCCTGCAGATTTTCTCATTCTGTTGTCTTTTACCTATTCTGATATCTTTATTTAAAAATATTTTTCCCATTTTCTCTTCTACCCATTTCACTTTGGCCTCTATTGCAACACTCAAGCTGCCCTCCTTAAGGTTGCCAGTATATTCCACACTGGAATATATGGAATATACTGGAAAATGCCTCACATGAGCATTCTCACCTCTGCTCCCATCAAACTTTTAGCAGATCTTAACTGAATCAGCACTAGCTTTTTCTTCTCTCTCACCTCTTGTGACATTAGTGTCCTTCTGTCCTCTTATCTCACTGCTTGCTGTCTTTTCATCTCCTCTTCCAGTCACTTTATCCTATTTTGTCTGTTGAAATGCTTCAGGGCAGTTGCAAGATCTTTTTTCTCTTTTTCTTTGTGACTCCATCTGTTTAAATAGCTTTCAGTCCCATCTAGAATCCAATGTAATGATTCTAAAGGAAAAAGAGCACACACACACACAACATATTTGTGTGTATACATGTTTATATACATATATAATGGAAAGTTTATGATGAATTCATAAATAGCACTCCACATTAGAAAGTTGTCCATCCTCTTTGTATTCAGTCCCTAAATCCTGTCAATCTTAATACCATGCATCTTTTGAATTAGTTTTGTGGCTCTTCTACTTTTGTGTACCACTGCCTTGGTGCAATCCTTTCTCCTTGTGATGATAACTGGTTTCCTGGAGACAAAGACCAGAGATGGAGACTAGCAATTAGCATTCGTAACTTACCAGGGCTGCCTTTAGATCCATTCTTTGGGAGGCGGCAGCTGACTCATTTGGGAGGCAGCAGCTGACTCATTTGGGAGCTTTGCAGCTGGGATGGCTGTTTGGAATTATCAGATCCAGGCAGAGAATTCAGGGTCCCAGGCAGGGTGCACACCATGGGAAGGAAAGATACAGGGTTTTTGAGCCAGATAAAAATAACATTTCTGGCCTCCCATTGTGATATGCATCTGTAGTCCCATCTACTCAAGAGGCTGAGGCAGGAAGATCACAATTTGAGATCAGCTTTGGCAGCATAGTCAGACCCTATCTCAAAACAACACCAAAAATCCCAAACAAAAATGACATTTATTTCCCTTTTATTTATGTGACTTGGCAATGTAAGTTAACTTTGCTTTGCTTTTGTAACCCAAATGGTAACAATATGGGATCGATTTACTTCATGCCTAACATCTCATAGAAGCAGATGATTGAATTATTTGTCAAGCAGATGTCTGATTGTCCTCTGGAAAGTCCCACTCTAAACTTGTCTTCAAATTACAGATTCCTGCTTCATCTTGCCCTTCAAAAACCTTGCTCCTATCTTATCAGACAACCTTGGAGTACTTTTCTCTCTTTGCAGCCAATCTGCCCTAGAGTGAGGACACACGTATCTCTGAAGTTTAGATACATTATTTCCTGGTGGAGAACAGAAAGCACTAGTGCTGTGATGCCCTTGAATACCTCATGTCAACAGAACCACAGTATTACCACCAGCACTCAAAGATACTTACTCTCTCTCTCTCTCTCTCTCTCTCTCTCTCTCTC
>NW_004624812.1:1595003-1624900 GCF_000247695.1 Heterocephalus glaber
CCTATAGCTGATCTTTGTGACCCTCTCTTTCTCTCCTTACCTCCTTTCCTCTCCTTGCCCCTCTTCCTCCCTCCCTCTCCCTCTCTTTTGTCTTCTTCCCTTCTTTCCTCTCTCTTCCCTTCCCTTGAACATTACAACTCTGGGTTCTCTGACCTTTGTTTTCTAGGACTAGCACCATTTTCTCCCCTTTTTCTCTCAGGCCTTTGGATGAACTGAGCCATGCCACCAGCTTCCCTGAATCATCTCCATCATCCAGATGAGGGACTGTGGAACTTCTCAGCCTGCATCAGCATATAAGCCAATTCCTCAAGTTTCCTTTACTATTGTTTCCCCCCTCCCCATTCACACATCCATGGATCTGTCATCTGTCTCTCTATGTATAGCTAATTGGATCTTTTTCTCTGGATAATCTTGACTAATACATTGACTTTTCTACATAAAATAGTTGATAGCATTAAAACTCACTGTCTAGATGAGGTCTAAAGTATTTATTTAGTAGCTAATGTGTGCTAATCCCTGTGCAGGAAATGAAGAGATGAATAAGATATAAATTGTTCCTGGGAGGACTATTTCCTAATGGGGCAGATTGGCTTAATATTGTCTGAATGCCTGGGGTTTCTCTAATGAAGGTAGTACCCTGTGAACACATAGTTCTTGGCATTCAGTGGATACACATTAACGAATGGTGGAATGAATATTTTTGAATATCTGATTTGTTACAGTTGCATCTTGATATGAATACTTTCATTTCAAAGGGGAAAGAAAAGTCTCTGAAAAGAAAAATTCAATTTCTTACCACTGAGCTCTATGTTCCTTGTGTCCTATCCAGAGAGTATGGCCAGTCCAATAAAATTGGTGTGATAAGTAAGGCAGGAAGTTCTGTAGTCTTTTTTTTTTTTTTTTTTTTTTTGCATTTGGAATATTTTTAAGGTCTAGAGGCAAAATAGAAATATTAAAATCATTCTAATTAAAATTCGACAATCATGAACAGAAGTAGAATTAAAACTTTATGAGGAAAAAATGAAAGAAAGAAATTCTTTTATTTCTGCAAACCAGCCCCTTCTCACTTCTGACTTCTGCCACAGATCATGTCACAGGGTCATCATTCAGCACAAAGTATTTGCTGCTTCTCTGTTTTCCTCATTTGCACTGAGCCTTTGGTTGAGTTTCACACCAATTCATCCAGCTGCCAATTTGTATCTAGAGCCTGTTTAAACTTTTCCAGCCTGGAGGATAGAGCTGAGCATTTCGTTATATATTGCATCCGCAAGAAGATGTAGACATAGACTGACTTACAACCTCATTCGTTCTGAAATATCCCTTTAGACTGAGGATAAAAACACCGTTCTTAGTTTTCTTAATTTTTTGTTCCCTTAGTCCTGGCTCCTTTGACACAATGTTAAGTTCGGGTTGGCTTTGTGTTTGAAGTGAAGGGTCAAGCATCATCCTGGCTTTGTTGCTTGAACTACATGCTAAATTGTTAGGTGCTGCCTGATTAATATGCACAAGACAGAATGAAATACAAAATGAAATCAACATTGCCACTATACTTATACTGAAAAGTGGTTTTCCCTTCAAGTTAAAAATTTTATTTAAACTTCCTTTAAGCAGTCATTTTCTTTAGAGGGTTAAAGCATCTCCTTGCATCATTACCTATAAGTAATCCACAGGACAGAGAGGGAGGACAGATATATTTTAAGGCAAAGAGATAGGTGATACTGATAATGGGAAATCAAGCAAAAGTGAAATGAAAATATCTTTGCAAATAAATATAAAGGGGGATTGATTTCTTAAATTATTATCTTTAGAGTTTGTATCTGATGGGATATGTTCTGTAAAGGGAGGTGCCTATATATCCCCTTGATTGAAGAAGAAAAAGAAAGAAAGAAAGAAGAATCTCCTGTAGCTGGCCTATTGATTTGAGGCATAGCTTGGAACTAATTTAAAGGGAAAGAGATATCTCCAAGTAATGCAGAGCACTGTCTATTCCTAGTGAATGTAAACAAACTAGAGTGGTAATGAATTCTTGATGGTTACTGGTCAGCCTGCTGTGGAGAAGCAAAATGATTTGGTTTGGTGGATTCCTGATGTGTTGACTGGCTTCCCAGATTTGAGATCCAGTTGCCAGAGGGATGTAGGGAATGGAGAATTAAATCTTAGCTCTCTGCAGTTCATAAATGTCTGTGCAAAGACAGGCTAGGACAATTTGCTTCCTAGTGAGACAGCCTGAAATGAAGAATTGAGAGGGTTTGTGCCTCTACTCTGATATATAAGACCTGATTATTAGAGGCCAGTCACCATGCAAGCACTTCCTTCTAGATGCCAAGAGTAGAAGAACAGAAAGAGAGGCTCTACGATGTGACCAGGTGTGGTGGATGGGTTTCTGCTTAGCTAGTCTACACAATCCAAAGTGTCCTCATCTCTGCAAGCATAGACTTAGAGGGTGGCTAGGCCCTTCCTTTATTCACTCAACTCCTTGGAAAGAGAAACAACTCCTGTGATTAGTGGTATTAAGAGAAGGAACTGAAAGTGTGTCCTTCAGTTTCTTCCTCTTTGTCCCCTCTGGGTAAATCTGGTGATATAAACGCTCAATGTACACCATCATTACTTAGTAAGCTTTTAGACAATGCTATGCTGAGGCCCCAATTCCAGAGGGTTGAGTTCTTGGCACTGAGGGCTTTTAGCTTTCTTGGGTGGTTCTGATGTGTAGAACCACTCAGAAACCATGAGCTAAGCTGTGGGCAAGATAAATGACTCCCTATCCTTCTTTGTGGTAGCATCCTGTGGCTGTGAAGGGCTGCCTGTGATGTTCTGTGACAACAGGAGAGAATCTGTCACTTCAGGGAAGGATTAGCAAACCCAATTGGAGTGACTTGTTTGAGAAGAATTCTGCAATGTGTTCTACCAGTAACAAGGCTGAAATTTTCCCCTCCATTTCTCTAACTCCTATACTGTATCTCATTTTGCTCCAAACTTAGAAAGATGTCATCTTGCCGCCTTAACCCTGGGACAAGGTACTTAGTATCTTTGTATCTTGGTATCTTTGGCCTAACTCTTTCAGCTGCTATTAGTGACTTTTGCACTTGAAGCTCCTCCATGTCATGCTTTACACATCTCTGAGAGGACCAAAGAATGTAGCCTCAGTAAGGGGTTGGAATCAGACTCAATCTTGGTGTTTAAAGCATTTCTTTTTTACATTTAAGATGTGTAGTAAAAATAGAAGGCTCTGCAGTTATTTTGAAATTATTAAAACATGTATACAAAGGTATCTGTGAGATATTTGTATAAAAGGAGAATGTATTTCTCAGGAAAAATTAAAATACAAAGCCTAATAGCATGTGTCATGATGTTGAATGCTGCATAAAAGTCTTTTCTCTCTGAAGGATTTCGGGAAACACCGTAACCAATCAAAAGCCTTGTACTTATGAAACCCTGGGTTATTTGAGGAAGTTATTAGTTTATTTTCTTGGGAGAGCTAATGAAGGCCATCATTTTCTTTTTCTTTTCTTTCTTTCTTTTTTTTTTTCACTTTAAATGGAGAGTCCTTACAACTAGACTCTAATTTTTTTTTTATTCTATGGCTTTATATTATATCTAAACATCTCCCAAGTTAATTTGAGATATTTTCAGCCACCCAGTCTACACAGAACACTAAGATTGTGTTGTCTGTGTTGGGAGTGATTGTAAATAATGCCCAAGATTATTGTGGCAATGACAGCCTCTAATTCTGTAAGTGGCTTGTGGATGCTTTAACCAGGCGGCACAGCATAATGTGTCTAATCCTCTATGCAGCTGTACTGTTAATGGGCCAACTACACTATCCCACATTTGCCTGGAAGGAACAGCAGTGTCTAAATGAATTGCTGTGATTTCTCATACAGATACAGTGGTGAGCCTCTGTGGGTCCATGTTGGCAAATGACAGATCATACACAATGACAGAGCCATGTAGTTATGTTAAACCTCCCAGGCCCTGAAGAATGGCAGATTTGGTACAGGGAGAGAAAGGAGGAAGAGAGCAGACTTTGAAATAGAGAAAGTTGTAGACTTTTTATAAGTGGCCAGCTGTGTACTACCTTTGTCACAGGACAGTATCTACTGCTGATGGTCAGCAAGTGTGCATGGATCTGATCATCTGGTGAAAAAGTGAAAAGGAATTTGGAGTCATGATTTGGGATTTGCTGATGATTCTTGAAGGAAATTTAGGATTTTACTGTCATTTCTTTGTCTGTCCTGGAAGATAATAATTGTTTCTTATGAACTTCTAGAGAAAAGCTACTTATGCTTAGAAATTAATGTTCTTTCCAAAGCTCAATAGAGGATGAATGTCAGGTTTGTTCAGCATCATCACTCACATCATGGTCATGTCTGTAGTTGCAGCTGCTACAGGGAGCTATAAAAACATTTGTCCTGAGGGAGGCTAGGTGTCAGGAGCCTCTCTCGGTCTCTCCCCCTCTCTCTGTTTCTTTCTCTACCTCAACCTCATAAGCATGCAAAACCTGACATCCTTGCCATCCTTTTTCAAATAAAATTAGAGAAAAGTAAACAATTATCTAGGGAAACCTTACAATAAAAACAAGCCACAGATGGCAGGAGGCTAAGAAGTTTGTACAGCAGGCATGAAGTCTAGGCTGTCTACATTTCCTTGGTGATGGGAATTAAGTTTCCCAACTTGAGAAATAAATATCAAAAGTTGGATGGATTCTATTATCTTACCCACTGGAAACTTTCTTTCAGGCTGTTCCTGGCTGGGGTCAGGATGAGGAAATAAGACCACAATTACATACTTAGTAGAATACTGACGTTTTTTGCAGTAATTGGAAATTTAATTTTTAAAATCTTGTTTGAAATAATTCATGTGGCCAGATTTTCTTTTTGACATATTAACCAACTTGTGTTTTCCTGTTTAGGCATTTCTCTTATTTTGCTTCATTCAAGCATTGCCTCAAGAGGGCTTATGAGAGGATAGAAATACAGGAGTCTTCCTGGCTTGGGTTTCAGAAAGACTAAGCTATTAGGAGAATGAATAGTTAAAAAGGGAAATAGAGCATGAAAGGGTATTGGTGAAAATACTGTTAAGAAGTTGAACCTTGAAATCCAAGAAAAATAATAAGGGAGTAATCTGAGATGCATAGAAAAATGAAGACAAGGAAAGAGAAGGATAATAGATAAGGTGAAAATTGATGGTTGACAGTCTCAATTAGTTTCAGGAAGAGGAACAGTTAAACAGGGATTGTAGATTCTGAGATGGAGCAGGGTGAGCTGAAGAGACCTGCAATGTAGCTATGGCAGTTGGTAGCCCCAGTAGGATGAAAAGTGTCATTGGAGCTGAGAAATTTGAGAGTGTACCAGGGCCTTTTGTTGGGGAGGTGATCTAAGTGGACACTGATATCTCTTAGGATACTTGCCTTGCTCTAGGTCAGTGGTGGTGAATCTATGTATGCCATGCATGCTGCAGCGGGCATGCAAAGACCTCTCTGCTGGTACAAGAGCCAAGTGAATGAGTTGTTTTTCTAACCTAATACCTCAGTATTCAGGTTTAATTTCAGTGCCAGCACTTTGCAATTAATAAGTGGGTTTTGGGTTGCAGTTTGGGCACTCAGTCTCTAAAAGACTCCCCAACATTGCTCTAGGTTCTCTTTGTGAATACTGATGTCAAGGTGGATGATGCTTCAATACCTATGAGAGAGTGATAAGCAGGTTAGTGCAGTCCTGTCAATGTGTCTGGTTTTCTACACAGAGATATGGTTACCTAAAATGAGCCTCATCATAGCTCCACGTCCCTTTGAATGCTGAAGACCTCATCTTCTTGCTCTTTCTGGTCTCCAGAGCTTGCACGTGAGCCTTAAACCTTTTTATGCACCAGTTTTAGAGCCAATAATTTTGTTCTTAACAATGGCCCATCGATATAGTGAGATGGGGTTTTCCAAGTAAGGAAGGTCCCTGATTCACTGAGGTGTTCTATCAAATTCTGCTGAGTAATTTTAAATCTATACTAATATTTGCTTAATATTAACCATTTTTTAAAAAGTCAAAATTATAGGGGCTGGGGATTTAGCTCAGTGGTTTCGCTGCCTGCTGTGCAAGCACAAGGACCAGAGTTCGATCCCCAGTACCCGCCCCTCAAAAAAGTCAAAATTATACTACTCTAATCTTAGGAAAATGTCCATATTCTTTGTACAAATTAACTGATGAGGTAATATGTGTTTTCCAGCAAGGCTACAACATCTCCTATGGCACAAGTTTCCCTCTGTGGGACCCTGGCATTCCTCCCATTAGGGGTGGTGTCTGTTTCCCTCCCTTTGAACCTGGGAAGACACTTCTGACTGCCACAACCAATAGAGTGTGTCAGAAGTGACACTATATTATTTTGAGGCTAAATCAAAGGACTGCTGTACACCTTTCCCTCATTCCTTCAGAGGGCTTCCTCTTGGGACCAACCTCCAGGCTGTCCAGGAGCCTACACCCACTCCTGTGAAGAGACCACATGGCATCTGTGTGCATGCGTGCGACTGACATTTCCACTGAGGTCCCAGCAAGCAGCTGGCATCACCTGCCAGATGTGAGGCTAACAGTACCTCTAGACTATCCCAGCCTCAGACAGGACAAACCATCCCTGCTGGGCTCTGTCCAAATTCCTTACCCACAGATACCATTAATACAATTAAAAAGCTAGCAAGCATTCAGTTAGTTTGTTATTCAGCAAATGATTATCAACACAAGGCAGTGATAAAATTATTATAATTAATTGCTTATGAGTCTCTGTGTGTGTGTGTGTGTGTGTGTTCACTAAAATAGAGCCAGCAAATAACATGTTCTTCAAAATGTTCAGGGTGTTGGTGATGCCTTGAGAAAACCATGGAAGCAGAGCCAACATGAGAGTGCCACTCTCAGACAGATAACCCAATTCAGGCCACTTCTGCTGGACCACACTGCAGATTGCTCCAACCCCTCCTCAGGTGGCTCTAGAGCTTTGCTGTTTGTCCTCAGCTGCTCTTTGCAGTGAAAGATCTCCTAATTGGCTCATTTCAGTTCTTCTGCTCATCCCCCTTTCTTCCTCTGTATGTTTCTAATCTTCGATCTCACATTGAATGTCATGCTTAACATAGGATTCTTCAGAACCAGGACATCCTATCTCTTGGTGGCTTTTATCCTGTCAGATTTCTGTATCCTATCCTATCACACATGACTGAAACTCATTTCACCATACCAATCTCAAATATCTATATCCCATTTTGACCATTATTTATTGGGAGTATCATATCACTTTTATGTATATAAACATATAAATCACACACAGAGAAATTAGAGTTGGTTTGTTTTATATTTGTCCTTGAACATTTCATTGGATGTATAATTAAAAAACTAAAAAAAAATAATTCTCCTGGATTATACTATCAGGACTCCGTTAGGGACAGACTCACATCTTGTAATCTTTTGAATTTAGAAGACTTTCCAATTGTCTAGATTAAAGGTTTTACACTAAAATTTAAATACATGTCCTCTTGACTTGCCTTGAGTGGGAACAGAGGAAATGATCACAAACTCTGCTTAGCCACTCATGCATTATTCCTTCACATGCTTGACTACGGCCATGAAATGTAGTTTCAGAATGCGGAGCATACGTAAACCACTTGAAAATTTTTTCCTGACACAGTGATTGTACCTTGGGTGCACATAATAATGCAGAAATATTTCCAAGTCATATTTTCCCACTCTCAGAATCTATACAAATTCACTGTTTTTCCTAGTTTGTTTTACAAAGATATCTGAGAGAAATAATCTTTCCCCTTCTTAGAAAGAAGTGCATCACTACATTTAATAATGATCTGCTCAGGCTAGAGGAGGAGACAAAGCTTTGTATTTTGACTGATACCATGTTGAGAAAATCTGCAAGTGTTGTATTTTTTGCCTGTTTGTTTTTAAAGGTGGAGGACTGTCATTAAAAGGAATAAACCGGGGCAGGAGAAACAGATGAGTATTTCAACCTGGTGCTATTTTACTTTCAGTCCAGAAAGGCAAAACCCATTTTTGCTAATAGATTTTTTTCCTTCTGTCACATGTAGTGCAGGTTGTAGAACGCAAATTATGGTAAATCTCCTGCACTTTGCATTAGAAACAAATAAACACAAAAATGACAAGCAAACAAAAGAATATGATTTATAATTCTCTACAACTGTGTCTCTTTCCAGCAATATATTATCATACTGTCTGTCTCATTTTGCAGTTTGGGAGAGATGGAAGAAATCACATTTTTTTTACTTTTGCTAATAAAAATAATAAGTAGAATAATAAAATCCATCCATTTTCCTGAGTGTATTGTAGAGCAAGAACAAAATTCTCTGGCTATTTATTGATCACTTGGATTGTAAATGCAAAGTATTTGACTTAAGCTCAATCTGTTCCAAAACAAATATCCCCACAGCATGTTACGTATTAAAACCATTTTTCTTGGATTAAAATCTTTGAAGTGCAGCCTTGGTGCTGTGATCACTCAGGACCCTGGCGCTGACTGGAGACTTTTGTTCTGATAGAAAGGAAGCTTTCTTCCAGCTGACACTCTCCTGAGCTGCCTCTCACTCATCAGACACCCAGAGCACCTGCTCTGTGCCTCCATCCTGAAGCTGAGCCAGGAAGGGAATATAGTCATTACAGCTGCCATTTGTAGAAAAATTGTGGGCCAGCTGAAAACAGGGTCAACTTTTCCATTCAATATTTTATAGTATATTTTTTTGGTCAGACCGTATTCGGCATTTTTATATCTTGCCTGCATTATAGCGTCTACCATCTATTTATGTCTCGTGATTAATCTATCCATTTATCCATTCAATCTCTCAATCAACCATATTTACTGAATATTTAATATAGGAGAAATTATGGAAATATTATAATGAAAAAGAAAGACAAGATTTGTATTTCCCTAAAGCTTATTTGCTGATGGGGGAGGGGCAATAATTTAACAAACAGACACAAACAAAATAAATACGTATCTTATGTGAGACACATATAACATATTATTATAATTATTATAAAGGTTGTATTAGTTACCATTTCATTGATGGAATAAAATCCCTGACATGAACACCTTAAAGCCAAAAAATTTCATTTTGGCTTATGATTTCAGACCTTTTGGTCCCTAGTCATTTGGCTCCAAAGCAGAAACATTATGGTGGGAGGGGATGGCAGAGGAATGCTGCTTCACCTCATGGTAGCTGGGAACCATGTGAAAAGGAGAGAGCCAGAGAAGAAAGGGCCAGTGACCAAGTACAATCCCAAAGGGCACCCCTCAATGACTCATTAAAATTTACCAGAACTATGTTTTACTAATCTCTTAGGGATCACTTAAGCAAAACAAGTTGACCATCAAGATTAACCATCAGCAGTCCACCTCTTCTTAACTTGATATCCAAATACATCTCCTTAAACCATACTCAATCTGTGAATAGAGACAATAAGTTCATCACTCTTCTTAATACAATGTAACTATTCTGCACAGTTACTGCTAACACATTAATTATTTTCCCAAAGTCTCAACAGTTTCTTCATTGATCAAAATTCCAAATCAAAAGTCTCTTTTGAAACTCAAGGCAAACTGTTGATATAGGGGGAATAGATGCAACTCCCAAACTTGCTAGATATCCAAAACGTGAGTTTGTGTTCTTCAAAACTGAAGAATGAATTCTAGGAACAACAGAGGTTAAGAGTAGGAAAAATTTATTGAGAAAAAGATAGCTTCTATCTTCCCAGTGGAAAATTACAAAATGGGCATGAGGTGGGACAAAATTATGACCAACCAATAAGATTACAAGTACCGTCACCCAGGTAATATTGATTAAATGGGGATCAAATGGGAAAAGGTGTCATGTACAAGGAATTTCCCCATTTAGAATATCAGTCACTGCTATTCATATCTAGGGGAAGTAGTATCTCTTCTTTTTTATAATGCTAACCAGTGAATGTTCCTCAATTGTTCTCCATGTTGGCTCCTTGAGGTCTGGCCCTCTCTAACTGCCTATAAGACATCTAATTAACTTACCTATCTACAATACTGTGGATCCTTGTATAACTAAAAAAGTAAATTACATGTTCCTAAGGTACAATGGCACAAAGTAAACATACCCATTCCAAACGGGAAGAATGTGGAAATAGAAAGGAATAGAGCCAAAGCAAGACCAAAACCCAGTAGGGCAAACACTAAATCCTATTTAGATCTGTGTCATAAGGTGGCATGATGTGAGCTTGAAAGGACATAGATAGCTCTGTTCCTGTGGC
This sequence comes from Heterocephalus glaber, assembly GCF_000247695.1. The sequence goes on from NW_004624812.1 coordinate 1,605,275, forward strand.
TTTGTTGGTTGCAGCTCACAGTGCCTCTGGCCTGGGCTGGCTCTGCTCACTGCCTGAAACCTTCTTCAGCAGTGGGTTCATTTTCTTGGAAACTCAGGCTTCCTGGAGTCTCCATGGCAGCTTTGACCTCACTCCCACAGCTGCATGCATTGCTTATTCAGGGGCTCCAGGCAGGGATTCTAATCATTGCATGACCTCCCAGGCTTTCCTTCAGTGTCTGTGTGGAAGGCTCTATGATCTCACAACACTTCATTTTGCATCCCTGCAAAGTCATCATCATGTAGATAATGCCAGGATCTGTCACCAACATGAACAGTAGCCAGACATCCTTGGACCATGGTTGAAGTAGCCTCTGAGTGCCTGGATGGATGGCTAAATTTAGGGGAACACTTCCATAGCCAGCCTTGAATGACCAGGGTATCCTGGACTCCCATTTTAAAAGAAAGAGTTTACACTTTTGCATCTTTGTGTTGATTCCTGAGATACCCTCAAAGCATCTTTCCTATTGTCCTGGTGCAAAGTACCAAAGTACTTGGTTTCTTTTTAATGATACTAATCTTTTCGGCAATCACATCTTCTTTGGCCTTGGCTTTAGTGGTCATTTTGAAACTACAAGTTTAAAAAATATTTCTACTCTGCTTTTCACTCCTGATTCTCATTATAAATCTACCCAAAAGCAGACAGCAATATCCATGCCACAACCTGAATGTTGCATTGCCTTGAAATATCCTCTGCTGTGTTAATTAGTCTGTCACTTTTAAACAGCCTGTCACAAAGTTTAAGGGCATGGATAAAATGCAGACAGATTCTTTATCAGAGTGTAACATGTGTGGCCTCTAGTTCTATTCTCAATAGAATCCTTGCTCCCATCCAGAAAAATATGAGGGCTATCTTTATGTTCCAATTCCTATAAGTATTCTGATCTCTGAGCTCCCATCAGAATTGCCCATCAGTCTCTTCCTACAGCATTCTAGGGCTTCTTTATCCCGTAATTCCATACCTTTCCAAACTCCTCTCACAAATCAGGTCCAAAGGAAGTTTTCAGAGGTTTCAGTCCACAGTTAGCCTGCTCCAGGTCAGAAAGAGCAGGTGGAGGAAAGTTGCTTCACCTCATGGGAGCCAAGAAGCAAAATGCAAGGGCAAAAGCCAAAGAGGAAGAGATCAGTGACCAGATATAGTGCCCATGCTCATGGTCCCATGACCCACCCAGATATACTAAATGTGTGCTTTACTAATCTCCTAGGTACGCTCAAGCCAATCAAGATGAAAATCAATATTAACCATCACAAAGGTCAGAAAGAGATAGTGTGTAACTGGATAAAGCCAATTCAAATATGGGCAGCAATGACCTTTTGAAGAATGTGCTATCTGAAGTGATATTTTAAAAAAGTATAACTGCTGTATAAAGCTAGAATTAATTACTATATGCAGATAATACAAATATAAATTTCTTAAGATGCTCAGAAGTAAAGAGAAGGCAGCAAACTTAAAGCACAACTAGCAAAAAGAAGAAATTTGAGATGAGAAAGAAGAAGAAGTAGGCTATGGAACCCAGTATGTATTTTTATTCTGAGTGCAAGGGGTAGTACTGATAGGCTGTCTTCCAGGCAGTGATGCTTTGGATTCCATATGAATAGATGTAATAACATGAGATCAGGGAGGTTACTTAGAATCCATCATAGTAATCTGGAGAAACGATGATGACTTGGACTAGCATGATGACCCTTAGATTGGAATTGAATATACTTGAAATATATTTTGAGAGTAAAACCATTGGGATTTGATGATAGAAAAGAGGTAGAGAATGAAGAAATGGTATATTTAATGTTGATGGTCCAATGGTATTTGACTTGAATTGCTGTAAGCTCTCCCCTCCCCTCTCTTTCCCTCCCTTCCCCACTCCTCTCCTCTCCTCTCCTCTCCTCCTTTTTTTCTTTATTTCTTTTCAAGTGGGAAAAACTAGAAGAAAAAGCAGGAAAAGGACTTTTGGGTAGGGGTAGTTTATCAAAAGTTCCCCTATCTATTTGATATGCCAATTCAGGTTTCCCACCTGAAAATGTATATTTTTTTCTTAGAAAGATTGGTGAGGGATATTTGGACAAGTGCTTATCAACAAGTTTAAAGGCCTCACACTGGATAAGGAAGGGAGAAGATCAAGGACTGAGCTCCAGGACATTTCCTATAGAAGCCACCTAGAGAAGTAGCAAAGGGGAAACTGAATAAGTGCAGCCAGTGCGGTGGGCAGCAAGTTGCACGAGTGTGTTGTCATGGGTTGCTAGAGAAGAAAGAAGTTTGAGAAAACAGGAGAGCTCTGCTGTGTTAGAAGCTAAGATTTGGTAGAAGCTGTCTCTTGTTAACTGCAAAAAATTTGTTTTAACAGAGTTGAGAAGCACGGAAGCAAGATAGAATGGATATCAGAGGAAAATGATGTCAACAGAAATATAGGTAAGTTATGTAGTTGTCAAAGTTCTTTGCTTGAGAGGGTTATGAGCTCAACTTTGTACTGAAGTGGGCTTAGAATCTAGATCCCACTCGCTTTGCTTTAAAATAAAGACATCAAGTTACTCACTTCAGAAAACTCTTCAAACTTACTTTAGATAATATATCTAGAATTTGTATGATAGTATCTGGTTCATAATATGTGCTCAGTAAATATTCCACATTTAATTAGAACTTTTAACCAAAGTACCAAGATACAATTGATGTAAAATTTCAAAGTGAGATGCCAGCTCACTATGGGGAGTTTGAAAATTCTGTTTGTGACTAATAAATGTCCCTCACTCACAAAGCCATTAGAAAGAAGTCTAATATAGGAGAGGTCTTTGCATATGAGAAGTTTGAGAGTCATGAGTCCAGTCAGCCCATGTCCAGAGGCTCTTTAAGAAGGTATGTCTTAAAAAGGTATGTCCAGTATGCCTTTGCCAGCTTCTAGGCACAGTGGACGATCATCTGACTGATGCTTGGAAAACGTAGTGGGCAAGAGAAGGAAGTTAGTGAGTTGCTTTGGATGAAGAGCTGCAGATGTTGCACTGCTGGAGATCATTGAAAATCCTTCCCTGGTGGATCCCGAGGGAATTTAGATCCCAAGAGAAAAAGTCTGTGTAAAGCAGACTGATGAATATAGCTGGATTAGGGAGGAGTATACACATAATGAAGTTGCATCATGGGTGAGGCCCCATAGGAGAGATGTCCAGAACCCAGGACAACTTTCACGAGCTGCCACCTTGCAGCAGTTCAATGTGATAAGGACTTTCCTACACTTACATGTTGATCATCCACTCTTCTCCATGTCCCTGCTTGATCTCCCACAGACAGGAGCAACAATTATTAGAGATATAACCAAAAGCACAGAATTAGTAGGAGGAGAGAAGACGAGTCTGATCTTTGCATGAAGATTGACTTGATGGGTACCTTATTGGATTAGACCTCTAAGGACATATGGACCAGTCTCTGTGGGCATCCAAGAGAAACTGCCCTGGATCCATTTTCTGTAGGGCTATGGCAGCCCTTGGCAGTCCTTCTGGCTCTTATTGTATGATTTAAGAACACAGGCTCTGGAGTAGCCTATCTGGATTAGGATCCCAGATCCTTCATTTACCAACTATGTAGTCTCAACCAGGTTATTTATCTTCTCTGTGTTTCAATTTTCTCATTTGTGATATGGGAGATAATAGCGTTTCATGCCTCTTGGCATGTTTATGAGAATGAAACAAATTGAAAAATGTGGAAAGTTTAGAACAGTGGTCATTAAAGCATAAACAGCTGATAAATATTATCTATTGCTATTACTTTACCCATAGGGTTCAATAGAGGCACGCTTATTAATAATCCATCCCGGCACTTCATGACATGGTAAAAACCAAAGGAAGATTAGGTAGAGATTTTGATGAACTAGCATCATGATACTGTATAATATGGAGTTAGTGGTCAGTCTAGGGTACATTATGTTTACTAGGTGACTGCAGTGGGAAGAGAGTGGCTTATTCCAGTTCTAGGCCACCTTTGTCCCTCCCACTGTGTTCAACCTGTCTTTCTTTACCTGTAAAACCTTTTCTGCATCAACATGGATCAATTCCAATTTCTCCTTACTCCCAGGGAATGGTCACATTTGTTCATCTTTATTCTTCTTCTGATCTCAGGCCCTGTTTAAATGGAAAGTCCCCTTAAAGCCAGTGACCCTGAGACCATGCATGTTCACCAGCAGTTATGTTACTATTACAAACAATTGTCCAGCTCATTACATGTGTTGATTCAGCAGATGTTTCTACCAACACTTGAAATTTCAGGAGAGAGGGCAAGGGCTAGAGCCATAGTTTGGAGATTCAATTCCCTTTTCATCCTTATAAATTGCCATTTTAATTTGAGGCCAGGGCCTATTTCTATGGGAAACTGGCATTTCCTTGCTTATAAATCAAGGATGTCAATCTTTCCCACTCTCAACCTTTAACCAGAGCCAATTTCACAGGGATCTGTGTTGCCCATTTCAGTGTCCTTGGGCTATTTCCTTTCTGGTTTGTCTGGCTTTGGGCAAAAGTCTTGGATTCACATTCCAGGCAGCATTAAACTTCCTGTCCCATACAAGTTTGTGCTCACAACCCCTTGGAATTTGACAAATTGTTTCAGTTCCCACCAAAGCCCGCTTAGTTCAGCATATCTATCAGACCTGCCAACATTTTGTAGAGTGATTTTAGAAAGGAGGATATCTTGTTTCAACTGATAGCTTCTTTCTAGGCAGAATATACATTCATTTGTAATGTTCCAAGTTATGATGAGTGCCTAGCACACTGTAGTCAGCAACAATGACAATGGTTATCAATGTTATGTTTTGGGTTCCTTGTCCAGGGAAATACTCTGCAATGCATTTCAGAGGAATTATCCTTAGCTTTATTTTATGCTTTCCCCTTTCACTTGTAGCTCAGGCACTTTGGGCTTAACAGATATTCATGTTTTTGGGGTAATCATTCAACAAATTCATTAGGTATTATAGGAAGATACTGTACTGAGCTGAGAGGAGATATCAACATGAACAACAAGGTTCTTACTTGGAGAGATTGACAATCTCAAAGATTAGAGAAGTAGACACTTGACCAAGGCTTGAGCCATCAGAGATTCGGGTGGCAGCTCTGTGGGTTCAGAACAGGGGAGATACTGTGAAGGTTCTCAGAAGCAGCAAAGCCTTCTGGAGCAGGGAATGTTGTAGCTTAACCATGGAATATGGTCAGATCTTCACTTGGGGTGGAGGGAGGGGTTCTAGGTGAAGGGGCAGCTTTGACAAACAACATTTAGGAAGGCTGTCCTTCTCAAGGCTAAGAAGAGTAGTTTGGAGTGAGGTTGATGAGAAGAGAAAAAAATAAAAAGAACTAGGACACAGATCTTCTCAACTCCCAACAGACTATGTGAACTTAATGAGGCACTGAAGGGCTTAGGGACCAGATTCATCTATAAAATGAAAAGGTTGTATTTCATAATCTTAGTCTAGTGATCTTGTTGCATTTCCTTCTTAGCCAGGGTTCTTTGTGTTTTCTATTTGTAAGATATTTCTTTATTATCATTATTGTTATTACATATTAGTTATAAAAAATAATGAGTTTCACTTTAGCATTTCCACAAATGCATATATGGAGCTGTGGTCATGTTTAACTTCTCTTCCCCTACTCTTCCTCTCTCTTCTTCCCTGTCCCTTTGACCCCTTCTGCAGACCCTAATAGTTGTCCCTCTTCTACTTTCCAGTTATTCATTTGGCCTGCCTTCTCTTGCTTAATATGAGATGATTCTATATGGTGGTTATTAGACTAGCTTCCTTATCTAATACTGAGAACTCCGTACCCCTCCTCTTTTACATTATAGTATTTGTATTGTTTTAAACTCCCAGATTGGAAGGGGCAGGAGCATGGGAATTCTGTTTTCAGCAAACACCTCTAGAATTACATTCTCCAGGTAGATGTTTTTCCAGAGTCACACAGCACCTCCTGAGCCACTTTTCTCTGCACCTGCCCAACAAGAACTTTTCAAACTATAGCTCAAATTCCATCTCCTTCATCAGTCATTACTTGTTTCTCCAACCCCTAGATTTTTCATCTCTGATCAAGGACAGAAGCCACATTCAATCCCAGACAACTGGGAATTGTCATTTTTATTTTCTCATTCAGCAGCACAAATCCTGTGGTACAACAGTCTGCAGGCTCCTCAGTGGGTCAGATCTAGTGTAGCCAGCACCTTATTTACTTTTGGAGCATGGCTGTGTAAATGATTACTGGTAAATTACTGTATCATAGAAGATACATTTATTCAACTTTAAGTGCAAACTCAGATAAGCAAGGAGATTTCTCTATGAGATCAGGGTGTTAGCCATTTTTTTCCAAGGTCAAATTGAAGTTTCCTTTAAATTTCTGTGAAGAAAAGAAGAAAAGAAGGGGCCAGACACATTTCCTTAGGAAGCCCTTTCTAGTGCCTTCATATCATATGACTGCTACCTGACAATATCACCACTTTGCCCCTCCTTCCCAGAATGAGATCTTAAGTTCTCCAGTAAGAAGAAAATAACACTCCAGTATTTCCATAGGCCTCCTATTATCCTGGTCTCTACTTATCTGCAGGGGATACATTCAAAGACCCCAGTGAATACCTGAAACTGAATAGTATCAAAACTTATTCAGTATATATTATGCTTTTTCTTATAAATAATTCCTATAATAAAGTTTAATTTATGAAGTAGGCACAATTATAACAATATGCTGCAGTAGAAATTATGTGAATGTGTTCTCCAAATATCTCATGACACCATCCTGTCCTTGCCCTTCTTCTTGTGATGATGTGAGAGGACAAATTGCCTGGATAAGAAGACAAAAACAATGAATGAGGTGAGCAGTGCAATGCATCATTAGCTACTACTGATCTTCTTAGTTGAATACAAATACTGCAGTACTAAAAATGATGATCTGATAACTGAGAGGGCCAGGGAGTAACAGGCAGGTAGCACATACAACATAGAGCTGGACAAAGGACTGATCATATATATCCTGGGCATGATGGAGCAGGGCAGTAGGAGATTTCATTATACTATTCAGAATACTGCACAGCTTAATACTTATAAAGTGCTTATTTCTGAAAATTTCCATTTAAGAGTTTTGGACTAGAGTTTACCTTTGGTGAATGAAACTGTGGAAAGTAAAACTATAGCTGATAATATGGACTACTTTAATGATAACTAGCCTTCTCTGGTTCATTAAATGAGTTGGGAGTAAGAAGACTACAACAGATAATTAGACAAAGTGGTGAGAATCTATAGAAGTTCCAGGGTTCTTCCTAGAAGTTCCTCCTTCTCACTGGGCTGAAAGACAGAATGGCTCAAAAACCCTACTTGAGTTGCATGTATTAGAAACAATAGAACTAAAGCCCTAAAAACATCCACTGCTAAAAATTACCTCTTAAAATAATTTAACATGTATCTTAGGAAACAATTATTTTTCCTGAGCGAAGCATAAAATGTAGTAAATTCAGCTACGGAGGCTTGGCCTTAATTTATGGCAAGTGGACAATGATTGATGTCAAATTTCAGAGGAATACCTAGGAAATTACCTACCACAGTCACACAAATATCAGAAGAATTTATCATAATTAATGGTATTTCTCTGAGAACCAAAAAGAGGGGGTGAGGAGTTTGCATTTCTTATAAAGTGCTAACTATATTATTTGCTTCAGGTAATACTTACAGTACCCAGGCTTGCTAAATGGCAAAGTTAACAGGCAAGAGCTGTAAATAGACTATAGCTCTACATAGCTTTAGTTTAATCTTCAACCTGAATGCGAGGTGCCTATTTGTTGAATGTATCCTGTATCACTTTCCCCAACCTGTCTGTATTTTGGAGGACTGGAAGTTAGTGAGAGAAAGATAATTCAAATCCCTAATTTTGTCCCAGATCACCATTTGCGGGATTTGCAGAAGTGATCCTCCAAGTATCAGAAGCAGGTGACAGCCCAAATAATCACATTGGAGTTTTAAAAATCCATCACTTAGGATCATAGCTTTACAGACCTGGGACATGTGTACACATTTTTCAGGTGGAAACAAGATGCTGGAAATTCACTGGCATATTTTAATTTTTTGCACCATCTGAGATACTTTACATTCAGTTTCTTATTTAACTCTCATAACCATCCTGAGGTAGTAGAATTATTATTTTTCTATTTTTCAAATAGAGAACCAAACTAAGCTTATAGAAGGTAACATACACAGTTAAGTGGCAGAGCTAGGACTTGATCCAGATTTAGGGATCCTTCATTCTTTGATTTTAGAGAGATCAGCTAACCACAAGGATAGAGCCACTGTCTCCCCACTCTGGGTCACCCACACACTGGCCATATTTCTCCCTTACTTCTGCACCACAGCAGAGCTTTTTGGAAGTCCTTCCTATGCTGCAAGACTCGGTGCCCTTACTTGTTAAATGTGAAGAATGTCCTTATTCCAAATGTAAATGTAGGAGGATAATTTGGTCAGGGCATTATAGTAAGATGAAATCTATATTACTACATAGCACTGTGTACCAATACTCATATGATATACAGTATGTGTGTGTGAGAGTCTTTTTCAGGACTTGCATTGATTCATTCACATTGTCTCTATAGAAATTGGCAGATTGACACTGGCTTACTCCATGATTTTGGGTAGCAGGATAGAGTTATCCAGAGCTTTCATGCACCTAAGACAAGCCCAGAAACCTGCACTGGTCTTTAGTAACTCTAAAGGGTCTTCAGGAAAGGCGCTTCTGGCATAGGTTGCAGTCTACCTTGCATGCTGAGGCCTACTTACCTGGGGCTAATTATAGTTGCAATTCCTGGCTCTAACCTCCAGGGGGCATGGAATTATACACAGCTCCCCAGGATGTTTTTATGTGTGTCTGACAGAAGGACATCATACTCAGCAACAGCTGTCTCTATACATGTACGTGAACTCTGCATCCAACAGCCTGGTGAAGTGTGTGATGTGTTCACTCTACAGTTAATTCATTCTCTGAGGAGCTCCCATTTCCCAGTGACAGCAAAGGCTCTGGGACCACTCCTCTGTCTGGCCATCAGATCACTTTGATCATTTGCCCACTAGTGACTTATTCTGTCTCTTTGTTGTGTTTCCATTAAACTGGAAAGTCCTTCACAGGAAGGAAAGGCCCCTTGTCATTTTGTGTATTGTCTCACACTTGATCTGGCACCTGCCAAATGTTCAATAAATGGCTATAAAATGAAGAGACAGGGATGAAACATAGTTGAATGGAAATCTTTGGCATCAAACCCACTAGCCTGGCCTTATTATCACAGTGTGCTATAACTACCAGAACTAACCTTGCATGGCTGAGAGACATCAGTCTAAACCCCTACCATAAAAAAAGAACAGGTTTCAAGAGGTCAGAAAATTGACATCGTATATCAACTTAGAATCCATTCACTGTAATAAAAGAATGTCCTTTGCTAAGTGCACTTTGGTGTGAATAATGACTAGAGAAAAAGTGACTTAACTTTTAAAGTTTTTATATTATTTTGCCCTAAGGAAGTATTTCTATTCTTTTCAGAGCCACCGTGACTGTCATCATGAGTGTTGTTTTGTTTCTCTTACAGATATCACACAGTTCCTTTAATGGAGCGTTTAGTGTATGCAGAGAGTTGATAAACCTAATGACCAGGAAAAGCATCCTTGGATTTCTTGACTTTGGACTGACTTCCACAGCCTAGAGCCTGAGGAAAGTCAAGGAGAGTTTAACTTTATCCTCAGCATAACTTTGCTGTTTCCCTAAAACTTTGGAATAGTGATCAAGGGAAATGGAGGCCTCGTAGGAGATGACATCCCACCAGTGAGAAGTTTGGACAATCAGGGCTCCCAGAATTTATCTGTGAGGTTCTGAAGAACCTTAGTCACTCCCCAAAATAATTTATTCTTGGTGCTTACCCTTTAATCTGATTCCAGGAAGGAAATTCATGTGTTGTGGTGAGGGCAGGGAAAATAAAGGACAATATTTATCTTCAAACTCAGTTTTCTATGAAGCAGCAGCAGATGAGACAATCCTGCAAAATATATGACAAGGGAGGATAATACAAAGATTAGATAGCCTTTGGACATGGTTTCAAATTAGATAGCCACTAGGTGGCTTTAGGCAAATGACTGAAATTTTTGAAGGCTCAGCTCCCTTCCCTGCAGAATGGAAAAACATCACTTCTGCATTACATTGCAATGGGAATATATAAAATAATTTGCAGAAATTCATAGTGGAAAGCTTATCCCATAACAGGTACTGGATAAATTTTCAATTTCCTGGGCCTACATGCAAGTTCATGTTCTTTCTACCTTGAATAGTTTCCTTCTATTTTTGGAATGATACATCTCTCAAGCTCCTCAGAGGAGGATCCTTGTCTGTGAAGTTTTCTTGTTCCTACAAACCCAGTTACTCTTGCTCCTCAGGTCTACATTGCAGTTTTGTTACCATTACCTACATCATTCTGTGCAGCACCATGTGTTCCAATCACTTAGAATCTGTTTGTCATTTGTTCTTTGAAACAATAACCTCTTGTCATATTCTGCACTCTGAGGGGAAATAGTAGAAGGCTGGGCTGGAACATTGTGAGTTACAAATAAGAGACAACTTCGTTCTCTTGTTGTTGAATTAAATACAGAAAAATTTGGCAAAGTGGAATGCTTTTGATGGGGACTGGGGTGATATTAGGTGGTAATAGGAAAAGATAATATGAAGGTTAAGACCAAGGTCAATCAAACAATGAAAGTGCAATTTTAGGGAACTGGTTTTACTTCCACTATTGGAGGGAGCTATTTATTCACATGAAATCTCATATTATTTTTAAAAAATGTATGCCCTTTTGGGAAACTAAGATCTAATTTTGAAAAACATAAATATGTCCTTCAAAAATAACTGAGCCCTATTCAAAGGTAATTAGGTGTGCATAAGAGAGGAGTAGGGGGATAAGGAATGAGTGAAGTGGTTGCCATCTGTGATTCTCTTTCAAAGGTTTTGCCGCAAGACAGAGGGGACCCATCTGGGGTCCTGGGGCTTTGCAGAGGAGACCATTGTTTTATGAAGAAACAAACACACCTGTACTCTAAGCTTGCCAGCAAAGCCAATCTGTTTCACATTTTAAACTCAACTCAATCATAAAATCAATGGGCCTCTTGGTGGTAAAAGTGTGTCAGGACCACATCCTCCTTCTCCAAATTAGTGTCAACAATCCAATACCAACGCCCAAGCTCCTACTTTTGTTAAATGTGTGAAGCTGTGGAGCTTGCAAGCCTGAGTGGCAGAATAAGGATCTTTTCCTGATTCTCTCTCATCATATTAGCTAATCAAAATGAATTAATAAAAAGTCCTAGAAATTGTGTATAGTAGCATACTAAGTTAAGAAGGTAGGAAAAAATTTCCTATGGATACTTTCAATACAACTGCAGCAAAAGAAGTAAAGATAAGCCCACTATATCATTTTTCTAAGCTTCTCCCCCAAAGAGTATGAAAAAAGCTATTGTGCATGGGTTTGTGTGGTGTGCATGGGCATACTTTCCTGTGCAGGCTGAAAGGAGGTGGACCTGGTGTAGTGGTCTCTGAGGTCACAGTTATGTACTAGCACCGTGCATTTATTCCATTTCTCATTTAGCAAAAGCTCATGACTTCTGAAATTTAGTATTAAATTATTTTTATATAGCAATTTGATACTCTTTGCTTTCTCAACCAGAAATGCTATACTTCTGAGGTATATCTTCAGCCCTTTTAAATTTTTATTTAAAAAGGAAATTTTTTGCTTAAATTCTTTTATTGGTACATTTTAGGTATGCAATGTGTTTACATTTATTGTTGGGTGCTTGTACCTGTACATGATGTATGTTTTCCCCCCATTTCCTGTGCTCCCTTCCATATTTACGAAGACTTTGTTTCCGTTTATTCCTTTTCTCATAACTTATTTTTTATTTTGAGACAGGGTCTCTAAGATGCCCAGACTGGAACCTGCTATTTTCCTGCCTCAGCTTCTCAGGTAGCTGGGCTCTGACTGTTTTTGAAATTTGAAAGTTAAAGAAATAAAGTGTCATGAGCTGTCCAATATAGTAACCACTACTTACATATGGCTGGCTAAGTGTAAAGTAAATGGGCAAAATTAAAATTTTAATTTTTTAGTCATATGAGCCATATTTCTAGTACTTAATAGTCCTATATAGGTAGCAGTTACCATATTGGAGAGGGTGCAGTTAAATAACACTTTGATCACAGACCAAAGCTCTCTGGCCTGGTGCTATAGAACTTACGTACTTTGGAAAATTTGAAACAGAAGATATATTCAGGAGGCCATCATATTATTTCTGACACTTTTAGCATCACTAGAAACACAAAATAAATGCTTTATTATTTGTGCTAGAGTATTTTTTATTGTGTTTGAAATATCTCCTTTCAAGGCAGCTTTTGAACTAGTATGTAAACACAGAACTATCCAATGCCCAAGGTATAGAACCAGATAAACTTATGCTTACTTTGTGTATTATTATTTTTCAGTCCATTCTGATATACATTTTTTGGTTCAAATATTTGCAATATTGGTCCTTGAGCCTGCAGTCCCATAGAACATCGAGCTGGTTTTCTCTTCTCTTATCCAATGTAATAGATACAGAAATGGCAGACCAGTAGTTGGCATGTGCATCATGGCAAGTGTAGCCTAGATTACAAATTGCAATTCATTTTATATATGATTAAAAACTCTGGTGGTGGGTGGTATGTGTGACCCAGATAATTATTATAAAATTTATACAACTGAAATCCCTGAGAAGTATTTTAACCATACAATCACAGTGGTAAACCCAAGTTGCTCCTTTCCTCTTTTTCTACGGATTCCTTTTCTTCTGTTTCTTCCTCCTTTCTTTTCCTCTGTTTTCCTCTCTCCACCCCTACACACGTATTTGTTGACTGTTCATAAGATCCTGGGAAGAGATCAGTGAATACAACAGACCCAGTCACTATTTTCATGGAGCTTACAATCAGGAATGTAGATAGTAAAAAATTACCTATAAAATTAATTTCTGGAGAACATTCTGGTAAGTGTAATAACAGGGGAATGCAGGATGCTAAATAAAAACACTAGTAACAGAGAAACTTGATCTGGCCTAGACAGTTAGAGGTGGAAGAATATTGAGCACAATACAGATGTATTCACCCTCTGCTAAACCTTTACCAGTTCATAGCCCTTTCTTCCTCCCACAAGAGAGGCAGGGTAAGTCTGTGATAATGACATTGCTGATTTTTCCCCCATGGTGTCTGAGCCCCTCTGAGCCCTCTGAGCCAAACTTTAAGGCCGATTTCTTGAAGATATTTCCAAAGCAAGAGTTCAGAACTGCTGCAGGTGAGAAGACTGGAGGACAACTGGGAATGATGGGGAGGGTGCTTGTGTGAGCAATTTTCTATAACAGGGAAATAAATTTGTCTTCTCCAGGAGGGGCAAGGTGAGGGCACACACATATTTCTTAGTTGGCATTTATGTTTTGTTGGTAGCTTTGTTACTTTGGACCTATCAGTGTCAACTCATTGATTCCAACTTAGCTTGTTGGCTCTCTTCACAGAGTAAAAAAAGAAAATAAAAAAGAAATCTGCTAAATTATTTTGGATCTCATGATAAAAAACATAGTTTCCACTATTGTGGTGAGCTCATCCTGGCTTCTGTGATTGTGTAATGATCTGCGCTTTTGTCTCTCGTTATCTCTTTTGTCTTTTTCTGTTACTGCTCTTCTTAATCAAAGCATCTTCATCTTCTACCTCCATTCTGCTCAGATTCTGACTGATGATAAGATTTGTGCTGTTTATTGCTGATGTCTGTGAAATTTGGAGTGATTGCTTATTAAAAGGTTTGGAACATTCCTTGATGGCATTGGATTTAAGAAATATGATGATGTTTTAAAATATATGAAACATTTTTCTGTGTGTGTGTGTGTGTGTGTGTGTGTGTGTGTGTGTTCGTGCACATGCATGGTCTTTCTCAAATGTGCTCATGGAGTGTTACTTTTCAAATGCAGTTGTCTCCTCAAAGTGGCTATCAAGGGAATTAGGACTCAAATTAAGGATTATTAAAAAGACATTCACACTAAAATATGTTATTACTGCAAAAGCTGTTCTTACATTAGCAAAATGAAGTTAGTGGAACAACTGGCATTTATAGCAGAGGCTCTAAAAATTTCACAAACCATTTTTGTTTTCCACTCCAATAGCATCCTTCTCTCCTCTATAATTCTGTCACCATGAACTTTGGCAAGCATTTCATTTTATAGAACTTGAGACTGTGGATACCAGATCTGAGAATCTATCCCTATTATAACTTGTCTAGTCAGATATTGATTTGCACTATGCTACATTTTGGAACTACTAGATGGAAAAGGAGCATACTTAACCTTGAAGAGCAAAAAATGTTGCAGCATTTTCTCATCTCTGGTTTATTCCTATATTCTCTAGCTCACTTGTTGGTTCAGGTACTATAAGTTCATTCTGCTGGAAATATACTGATCTTTTTCCCTTTTTCTTCCCTACCTCAGTATTTCTTGAATCTCTCTCTGTTCCACTGTTTTCCTTCACCATCTTTGCTTATTGTCATTATTTCTTCCCTGTATGACAATGATACCTTAGCTGGTTTTACTGACTTACTTCACCCATCCCACTCTGCTCTTTCTCTTCCCAAAGAATCACCCATTGCAACTCAAAAGAGCACTTGTGATCATATCATGTCTTCTACCCAAATTTTCATTAAGAGTTACAATCTCCATAAGATTAAGTTTGAATTTCTTAACTTGATGTTAAAAAGCCATCTGTATTATGACTTTTGCTTAATTGCAAACTTCATTTGATTTCATGCTAGCTGTGAATTATATGAAGGTTTTCCATGGAATGCTTCATTACAACGTAGCCCCTCTGTCCCTCTGTCTCTGTCTGTCTGTCTCTCTGTCTGTGTCTGTCTCTCTCTCTCTCTCTCTCTCTCTCACACACACACACATTTGAAATTAAATTGCTGACTGAAAGAAGTCTTTACTGAATGCCCAGTCTCTAGGCTGAGTGAAGACACCTTATCTATGTTTTCATAATGATAGAGAAAATTTGAACTATAAGTTAGTTATTAAGGTAGCTGAAGTAGAATAAGTAATACATTCCTTTAAGATTTACCTTTCCCTTAACTCTTATTGTTTAAGGTGATGGCTAACTGAACCTTTGACCTGTAACCTAGCTGTAGATAACATTTAACCTGGAGAAAAGCAAAGTAGAAATGCTTGGGTAGTTTACAATGTATGTGTTTTAAGTGGCATCTGTTTGTTATATGTCTGTGACTTTAACCATTAACAGGAACTAGATGTAAAAGAGAAACAGAAATTTTACTGACTAAGACCACCAGGAATGAAGTAATGACTAAAAGGAGATATAAAAAGAAATGTTAAAACAAGGAATGGTGTGGACATTGATCAGATGAGTTTCTGGCAGACCTGCTCTGCTAGCAAGTAAAGGCTTTGGTTTTTTACCCAACTTCTGTGTCTTCGTACATTTCTTTCTGCGATTCCGGAACAATAAAACTACTTTCTCATAATATACTTTTTGTACTATTTTTTAAAAGTTACTTTACTAAACTATGATTCATCCCATATGATTCACTCACTTAAAATATGTAATTAACTCCCCTCAAAATACTCCTGCTGTGTCAAATACACGTATCCCACTGTTCTTGCCACTTTCTGAAGCAGTTCTGGAAGTCCTCTCTCATGAGTGTCTTTAGTTGTACTGCCTTTAGTGGTGCTTTACTTGTGTTGTCATGGTGGCCTTGAAGTCCCATATCAATTCAAAATGTCTAACTTTCATGGTCATCTTGACTTTAGAGAATAGCTAGATGTCACACAGTTCCAGATCTAATAAACAGGTGGATGATGACATATCATAATATTTTTATGACCCTGTGTTTCCATTGGAGGGCACTTGGAATTAGCATTCACAGTATTTTTTTATTATACTTTGTAAAGACTTGAAAGAGAGCTTCCAGTCTTGCTTCAGGAAATGCAAAGAAGGATGGAATATGCTTGTTTAAATTGAGGGGGAGTGTTTTGAGGGTAATTAATGGTGATGTGTCTTTTAGTGTAATATTTTTAAAATTTAAACATTCACCATATATTTTGATGATCCTTTGTTTAATCAAAATCAATTTTCAGCCATTTTCATTAGCACAAAAGAAACCACCTAGTCATTAAGGGTTATTTCCCAATTCCATCCAAACCCCACTAGGTAATTACTTGCTATTCTTCTTGTCACAATAGACTTGACTACTCTGAACTTTTCCTATGAATAGAGTTAAACAGCATATGATCTTTTTGAACCAACTTCTGTGATTTTCAAGGTTCAGCCATGCTATACATATGCCATTTCTCATTTTTAATAGTATAATTTTTACTGTTATATCATATAGATATCCTGTGTTTATCTGTTCATCAGTTGATGGCTATTTGGGTGGATTTTACTCTTTGGCTACTATGAATAATGCTTGATGTACAAATTTTGGGGTAGACATGTTCTTATTTCTCTTGGGGAATATGCTCAGAAGCAAAATTACTGTGTCATGCAACATTTTCAGATTTAGTCCATGTGGAATTGTCAAGCTATTTCCTAAAAGTGTTTGCACCACATTACATTCCAATCAGCAATGTACGAGGAATCCAGTATCCTGATAGTAATTTTGTTATTTGTCTTTTTGATTATGAAATGTGATGAAGGGATATTCCATAGTGGTTTTGATTTGCTTTTCCCTCATGGCTAATGATATTGTTCACCTTTTCATGTACTTACTAGCTATTTGTGTTCTTTGTAGAAATGCCTATTCAAATCTCTTGCTCATTTTTATTGCATTTGTCTTTTTATTATTGAATTGTAAGAGTTTTTATTCATTTTTGACACTAGAGCTTCATTAGATATGTGATTTGCAAACACTTTCATTCTGTGGGTTTTTCTACTTCTTCATGGTATCTTTGAAGTTCCTTGTAATTATGATGAGGTCTAACTTATCAAAAGAGACTTCTTTTGTTTCTGTGTTGTGGTGTCATATATGAGAAACCATTGGTTAATCTAAGATCATAAACTTTTGTTCAAATGTTTAAGTGTTTTATAGTTTTAGTACCTACTTTGATCCATTTTGATTCAATTTTTGTGTATTATATAATGCAGGGATCCAGTTTCATTGTTTTACATGTAAGTAACCAGTTATTCAGCACCACTGATTAAAAAGAAAGATTTTTTTTGGTTTTTTTGAGACATGGTCTCACTGTCCTTGAATTCATTATGTAGCCTTGGTTGGCCTCAAACTCATAGTGATCATCCTCCCTCAGCCTCCTGAGTGCTAGGATCACAAGCCTGCACCACAATCCCCAGCTAAAAAAAGATAATTCTTTTCCCTCCATAGAATTGTTTTAATATTCAGATTGAAAGTTAATTGCTGTAAATGTGAGATTTTATTTTTGTATTATCAATTCTTTTTCATTCATCTATATATCTGCTTTTATTTTACTATCACACTATCTTGATAATTATAATGTGAAGTAAATTTTGAAAGTGTAAAGAGTGACTGTTGCAATTTTGTTATTTTTAAAAAATTACATTGGCTATTCTGGGTACCTCATATTTCTATACAACTTCTTATTTCTGTGACAAGTCAGCTGGAATTTTGGTAAAGATTGTATTAAATTTGAAGATCAATATTGGAAGTTTTGCCATCTTCAAATTTAAATCTTCCCATCCATGAATATGGTATATCTTTGTATTTAAATATATGTAGGCCTCATTTAAGTGTTTGTTAAGCTCAACATCTAAGTCCTTTCAAAGGCATCAAAGAGAGTTTCTGTTGCTTGCTTTTTAAAACAAAAATTAAGGTATGTGGTGCAATTTTCTGTTTTCTGACTCATCTCAGTTATTTTGCTAAAAACTGGACATTTTACATAATTGAGCAAATATGGATGATGATGCCTTCTTCCAGAGCTTTCTATTATTTTTGTTCCCTTGTTTATTTCCTGAGCTAGTTGGTGGAACTATTTTATTGACCTCTATTTTTGCCACATGTGAAATTTCTGTCATTCTTTAGCACAAGTAGCCTTGAGCATGTGCACAGTGACTAACCCTGTGGTGACAGTGTTTTTAGCAAATACCCCTTAAACCATCTCTGTCTTTGCTAAACTGTCCACCTCTGCTGGCATTACACCCAGCATTAAGCTCCACTAACTGCTGGTTAGTCATTCTATTGTTTTTGATAACACTTGAGGTCATATATTGCTTCACAGTTTTATCCAATTAAGTCTATGACCCTGTGAAGGGATAGTTTTAGAAACTATTCTTTGAGGTTTGTTCTGATCTCAGAAGGGTTCTTAGTTGTTTCTTTTCATGGTTCTCTTTGGTAAAATAGCTGGACTATAGCTCACCTTATTGCTCCCATAGAGCTACCGACCTTTTCTTAATTCCTTACCAAGCAAATTGTCATGGCATTCAAGTCTTGAGCTTCCCTGGACTCTGTTTCAAATAAAACTTGTTCCTTTGGGAAGAGTTTCACAGTTCTTTGATCTTACATACAATGTCTACCCCTGGGCAAAATCTTTCAGCCACTGGAGCTTGGGGAAGGGTAAGCTCTTCCCTTTCCCCAAATGAGATCTTGCCTTATAGTCAGGGTGCTGGTTGCAGACAGTACCCTTTTCTCTTCTTGATTATTCTCTCCTGGTATGGGAGGTTTTGTGTTTTTTTTGCAATTGAGCTGAGGATTGCTGGGGCTCCAGGATCCTCAGCTGACTGTGGTCTCTAATCATTGAGTTGGGGATGCTGGAGAAAGGGGGTTACTGACCTCTTGGCCGCATGTATCTAATATTTAGCCCCTGCAACAGGAAGTCATGGGTAGTGAGGGATGTTTGTGGGCTGGTTCTCCCTGAAGGTACTGAGCCCTAAAGCAGGAGTGTGCTGTAGCTGGCTCTCTGTTCTTGGCCACAGTGATGTCCAGCAGTGTTTCCATCATGCTAGTTAGGCCAGTGGAGAAGGATTCAAGTGCTGCAATTCTTACTGTCCTGATCAAAATTTAGTAGATTTTCTTGAATAAATATTTATTCATTTTCTGGGTGACCTTATAATGATTTCCAGACATTTCAAATGATTGTTTGTTTGTTTGTTTTAGTACCAGGGATCCAGCTCGGGTCCTTGTGCTTGAGCAGCAGGTGGCTAAACCACTGAGCTAAATCCCCAGCCTCAAATGATTGTTTTAAAAACAAGGTTTTAGCATTTATTGTTTAACTGGGAATGATCCTTCAAAATTTCTTACCCTACTATTCTGGATGTTGTGTTTTAGTGTGTGTGTTTGTGTGTGCTGTGGGGTATACTATTAAACTATATTAATTATTTTCTTATGGTGAATGATACTGGTAGTAATATAAGTACTGATATGAAATATCCTTTTAAAATAAATTAATTTAGAATATGTGTCTATGTAAAAGGGTTAGTACAGTGAAACTCATAACTCTCACCAAAGTAGAGAATATCAATATACCATATTAAATTGGGGAAAAAAGAAAGTAAATAAATAGCCTTAAAAGGAAATACATTTTCTTTCTTT
>NW_004624812.1:1635252-1665060 GCF_000247695.1 Heterocephalus glaber
TGAAGGGTGCACAGGTAATGGGAGAAAAAATAAGAACTAGGATACATCATGTTCTGGTACAAACACCCAATGATAAATGTAAATGTATTTTATACCTAAAATGTACCAATAAGTATATATATACATAAAAAAAGATATGGAGGATGCAATTTAGGTAAAGTAGGTGCAGTAGTTTTCATGGGCAATGTAAGGTGAGTGATAGTTTAAAGGAGAGGTATTAGCTAGTCATGTATTTTTATGGGAGTAGAGTGTTCCAGCAGAATGAAAAGCCATTGCCAGGCCCTGGAATAGAATCATGCTTGGCATATTTATGTCCACGGGACAGCAAGAAGGATGTGTGAGTAAAGTGAAGAGAGCAAAGGGGAGAATAGTAGGGATCGAGTATGAAGTTAACAAAGGTGTGTGCACATCAGGCAGGGCCTAGAGGGCCACTCCAACCTGTGGGTCATGGTAAGGGGTATAAGTCATAAGAACCTGTGTGGGCTTTGTGCTTTCTTTCAGCTCTTGTGGTAGAAATGCCAAATGCTAATTTGGGACGTAGGGAAGAGATCATGGGGGGAGAAATGTGTTCCATTCTTCTCCAAGTAGAAATTAAAGCCATGTATATGGAAGTGATGACTTACAGCCGGCCTTGGCAAATTCCTAGGAACACATACAGCCTGCTGCCTGGTGTCCTAAGTACAGGTTTATTAGAATACATCCATACCTATTAATTCACACAATGTCTATGGCTGCTTCCCTTCTACAACAGCAGAGCCGAATAGCTGTGCCACATCTCACGATCCACAAAGAAAAGTTGACTGACCCCTTGCCTAGAGACACAAAAGGCGTTGAGAGGGAAAATGGGCTCATGGGAGAGTTTGGGTCACTCCCAGGTTGAATAGGCAGAGTGTGCATGGGAAAATAAAATCAAGCAATCACAGAAGTAGGTAAAACTCTAGCACAGACCATAAAGAAGTTAAGGAGAGAGAGTTTCTATTTTTAAATTGTGAACTCTTCTTTGGATTCAGCAATTTAAAGACCCCTGGCTTTCTTGGTGAAAGCTGTTTCAGTGGAGAGTTGAGTGTTACCATTGTAGTCAAATGGAGGTGCCTTGAGGATTGAATGAGTCGCACATACTCAATATAACTGTGACATGCTTATCAAGAGGAGGATAAAGATAGCACATTCACTGGAGAGAAACGTGAGAATCAAGAGAGAGTTTATTGTGTTTTATTTTGTTTCTAGCTTGTTGTTTTCCATCAGAGTAAATTCCGCTTCACTAAAAGCTGGTGGCAGAATCTAACTGAAGAGATGCTAATTGTTGTGGTGAGAGGGGTTAACAATACTGTTGAATTCTTCAGAAGGTCAGAAGGGGCAGAGTTAAAAGCACAGGTTGCAGGAACCTGGAGAAACCCTCTACTCTAACAGAAGAGGAGGAGAGGTGAGATGGAGAGGAGGAATTTTTATATTTGGAATGAGGAAGGAGAGAGTTCCTGTTTAATATCTTCGATTTTCTCTTTGAAACAGGGGCAGGATGTTGGAGAATGAGAGTAAGAGTGAGGACTCATCTCATTTTGAAGAAAGTGGAGTGTAATGTTGTATGCTCTTTTCCATCCGTGCTTAGCAACTGAGGCACAAACCTGGAGAACAGATTTGCATGAATTCCTCAGTGTTCAAGATTTGAAAGAGAGAAGAAATGAAACCTTAGGAAAAAACCCCCCATGGGTTTAGATTTTATAGGCAATGTTATTTATTCTGGACTCCTCAGATATAAATAAAAGAGTGAAGGGAGGTGATTGTAGGTAGTAGGAATATAATATAATATGGAAACAGAAATGTTTTGTTCAGAGATGTGGATACTTGAATTAGGGGTGTTGTACTGTGGAATTCTCAACCACATAACAGGTTCAAGGATTATTCTTGAGTGGATTAGAGAGGGTCATCTGTCAATGAGGAGGTTGAGGAAATGAAGCAAAGTAGTAGAAGCTGATGTTGGAATTGTGGCAGAGCTTGCATCCTTTATAAAGAGAATGGAATAGAACATTTAATGACTGTGAAAAGTCATGGAGCCGACTATGTGATGAATGAATAGGAATAAATTGGAGGTTAATAGATAATAGTACTTAGGCAATGGGCCAAAGGGCAGCATTAGAAGAAAACATTTTAATTTTATAGGAACAGCAACAAAGCCACACAGAACCAGAAGCACAGAACTCATTTATTTAAGGATACAAAAAAAAAGATACCAATTATTTATTACTTAAAAGGACCTCAAGAGAGATAGCAAGACAACCAAGAGAAGGAGGTAGTGAATACATATATTTCATGTGTACCTCATGGATTGATAGTTCCATGAGGTATAGCAGAATAGCTTGTAAATAGGAAACCAAATAAGGAGTAAAAAATTATATAGGATTATGAAGCCCAGTGGATTTGGTCTCAATGGTCACTTTGAATAGGCCATAGGCATTGGGCTTATCCATTAATCATCTATGCAATGTTAAAACAATACCAAGACCTAGAAATTATTTTAAAAATTCTCCAACCTCTATTATATTTTCTGTTTGATTTTACCTCTACCTTACCTTAGAACATCATTATCTCCCATTTTTACATCTTAACATCTTCTCTTAAGCAACCTCCATATCGTCACTCTTGGTTTTTTTAAATCACTTTGCCACAAAGAATCCTGAACAATCTTCATATGACATAGTTTGATCATATGATTAAAATGCCAGTTAGTGGCTTCACAATGTAATGTTCTGCTTAGTAGGATCCCACTTATCCCCATGTCTCTTCTTTCTTTCGCAAAGAATGTTACTCTTAATCAATGTAGGACCATGTATTGTAGAATTTTCCATGCTATTTTTATACCTTCCAGCCTTTGCCCTGGTGTTTTGTCTCCCTCCATCTTCTCTTCCATCTCCTATGTCAGATGTTTTATCTTCAATAGTCAAACGTTTAGCTCAAACCTTTCCTTGTTTTCAATTTTCCAGGAAGAATTAATCAATCCTTCATTGTATCTTGTATATATGTCTATTCAAATTTCTTTGAGAAATATTTGTTGAATACTGTATTTTTTTCTTTAATAGTTTTTCCTACTAGACAGTGAGCCCCTTGAACAATCAAGCACCTAGAAAGAAGTCTGTGACAGAGATGGTGCTTAATAAAGACTTGCCAAATTGAAGTGGACTTAACACACCTGTTCTTGACATAAGTGCATTACTTTTAAGTAAGTTTTCTGTCTTTTGGTTCCACTTGTGAAATACAAATTGACCTCTCAGAATTTTTCCTCTAATGCCCTTGTTGGAAAATGTTAATGACAAGTCAGTGACAGGTGTGATTAAGTCTTCTCTTTTATTTAGATTGGTGTCACTGCACCAGCTCAGAGAGAGCTATAAAGAACATTACACTGCATCTACTGTGACAGAACAAACCATTCCCTAGAAATGGGTAAGGGCTTTTTTTCTGGAAATGAATTTGGTTGTGGCAAAATAAACAGTTGCCACAATCACCATCCATTGGCCTTTTTAAAATAACTTTCATTTATTTCCCCACATCCCTTTCTCTAATTAATGTAACAATGCACTTATTATTGATGCATGAAAATTAGCAAATTTTTCTAACATAGATGTAAACAACCTCACCAACAAGTCCCTTCACATATTTAAACATATCATATATTTGAGAATTTTGGTTGATCATTTGGCTTTCATTTGTGTTGCACGAACCAATGATCTTGAGAAGAAATTTAAAAACAAACTTTAATTCCTTGGCTGATATAAAATTTCATACTTATGGTATTCAAGTGTCTATCAGGATGATTTCACGTGAGTATTATTGGATGATATTATTCTAGAATAAAATAAATGCTTCCTTTTTACCTAGGGGGAAATAAAAACAATCAGTAGTTATCTTAAAAGCATGAGGTCACTCACTTCAACTTAGAACATTTCTGAAATTACATTTCAGAAATATGACTATTCAGGTCAATGGTTGCATTTGACTCATAATTATACTTCATAAGTAACTCCTGGATCCTTTTTAGAGCTAGTAAATAGAATACATGGGTGCCTTATTAATCCAGAACCACCAAGCATAAATGTCATGCTGGAATATTTCAAATAATCCTAATACTTAGCATTCATATAAGGATTTTCCATCTGCATGCCCATTGTTTAGTTTAATCCTCACAATTTAGGTAATTGTATAGCTCTGAGAAAACTGACATTAAGAAACTGCCTATGTTATGCAACTATGTGTCATTAAGAGAAGGATTTGGATGTTGGTGTTTTGACTTAGTCAGATGTTCAAAAGGAAATTTTAAGGAACTATTAAGGATAAAAATTATTTTTATAAGTATGGAAATAAGTTTTAGTTTAATGTTGTTTTATAAATATATTTTTAAAATGTACCATATCTGTCCTGGTATTCACATAATATGCCTCCTGATTACAATTTAAACTTCTCTTCTTTTTCTGAGTCACCATGGGGATAATTAATATGTATTATTATGTTTTACTGTCATAAATATAGGCCTATGTCTACTTTTTAGTGTTTCTACAATAGCAGTTTGTCAGATGTCACCTCTCCTGATATGTGTGCTAGCCTCAAAGAGCCTTCCCTTTTCTCTCCTATTCCATCTTCTAATGTTCTGCTTCTAATGCACTCTAGGCAGAGAGAAAAGGTCATTAATCTTATTAAATGTGCTGGCCATGGTAATAGTAGAGCAAATCATCGAGAGACTGAAATTCGCAAACTTTAGTGGGCATAAACAGTACTTGGGAGTGTATAAAATGCAAATTCGTGAGGCCTACTCCCAGGTTCTAATGTGGTAGGTCTGGAGTGGAACTCAGGAAAATGCATTCTACCCACCATTAACTGTATCTGTGAAGAAGATTTTCTCCTGTCAATAGATTAAGAAACATGAAGTACATATTTCATGCATGAAGTACATGACACTAATTCCATATGTTGTAGAAATGTCTACTTCAGAATCTAGGACAGGCAACATGGTCCAGGGGAAGTGTGTAGAATTTGGGGTCAATCACACTTGGACTGAAATTCATTTGTTACTTTCAAGTAGAAAGACCTTGGCAGTGTTTTCAGAAGCTTCCTAAACTCGCATCACATCACTTGGAGAATAGATCCTGATCTCTCCGTCTCACTTGGTTGCTATATTTGAGCGATTGAGATAGGACCTATGAACATGTTTTCATATTCCATATAATTGAATACAATTGTCTAGAATTTTAAAGTTTATTATTGCCAGACTGATTGACCAATCATTACGTTTCTGAAGCTCCATGTTTTTTAACTGGTATAGGAAAACATCTGCTGTATGGTCACTCCTGTGTACTTCAGCAACAAAGGCACACAGCATTCAAGACTGGTAGACCCTGACTATCAGCACTTCAGGAGGCATGAGCAGCCAGGTTTGTTCAAAATCCTGCTAAAAGTGGAAGAAAGTAAGTGAAGAGCAAGCAGGGAAGAGCCTGCTCCCAAGAATGGAAATTGGGAGGTTTTATTGCAGCAGATCCTGCCTCCAGGTTCAACACCTGCTCAGTCACCCAACCTTCCCAATTTGAATAAGTGATTAACAACTCATTAACAGATCATTAGCTAAATCAGCCCAGTGTAGTGAAGAGGACCCAGGTTCAATAATTCCCACTGAATTATCACCAAATGCAGACCCAAAAGGAAATTAACTATGTGTGATAAAATGCAAGCATTTATGCTATTTTTACATCAGGCTGGGATAAAGTGGTCCGTGGTAAAATCACTCTTCCTCTTTACATCCAGGAAAGCAGACGCTTGGCCTTGTGTTCAATACCATCTTGAGCACAACTCAGGAAATAAATAAGTTTACCTTCTCCCACCCTACCTCCAATTTTCCTGGGTGGGTAGGTGGATGCGTGAGCTCTGCCACACCAATGGAAACTTTAGTAAGTCTACTGGCAGCAGTGACTTTGCCAGGTCAGATGTTTGTTTTCTATGCCCGTGACCATTCTCTGCACTTCATAGAAGAAATTAATACTTTCCCCTGGTCTGGTGAAAGGATGGCCATCTGACACAAACCAAGCCAGAGAGACAGTCCTTTCCTAAATACAGTCTCTTGAGCAGATATTTAAAGAGTCTGAAAATGAGAATAGGTTGATTAGGTATTAAGTTGTGGTTAGGAGAAAGAAGTTCTGATGTGACACTGTGCACTGAAGTGACTGTAGAAAATAATGGTGTGTGGATATATTTCAAAAAGCTAGAGGAAATAGTTTTGGATATTCTTACCATAAAGAAATAACAAATGTTCAACAGATAGTTGTGTTTAAACTGACTTAAACATTACACAAGTATTGAAATATTAAGTGGCAACCAATAAATCTATAAATTTGGTTTCCATGTATCAGTTAAAAATAAATTTAAAAAATATTTATTGAATGAATGAATGAATGAATGGCTTTCACTGTTCTTGATTCCCAAAGCTAGCTCTAGTCAGCCACTTGTAGTTCTGATTTCTGTAAGTGCATTGGCTTCTGCTAGTTTCCATGACTGGCTCTCAGCATATCCTTGATTCTCTAAGTCTTAAATAGCTCCCCCATACATCTCATTGCCATAAGTAATTGAGTCCATTTTAACCACAGTAATCTAACAGATTATGCAGTGTTTGGTTTCTACTTTCAGACTGGAGGAAAGAAATTAAGTACTGCAATTGAATCAGTGCTCTTATCTTTCCTGATGTGATGGCTTCCTGTCTGAAAGTCTTTTCCAGGTCAGAAATTTCTACCACTCCCCGCTCATTGGCTCAGGTCAGAAAACTGGAAATCATTCTTGATTTCTTTCTCTGTCAGCCCCTACCTTGATTCACCAGCAGGTGTGATTATTGTACTTCCAGGTTATAAACAGACTCCGTTCGCTTGTCTCAATCTTTGCTGCCACTCTCAGCCTTCTACAAAACAACCTGCACCCAGCAGCCATGCACCTCCACATTTCAACATACATAGGACACTCTCAGAGATCAACATCTTCATGGATTCCTGTTGCACAAAATCCCGTGTGATCTACTCACTGGCTTCTCATTCCAGCCTACTTTCATGCCATTCTCTTTACTGTGGTGCTCTAGAAAAACAGTACCTCATTCTCTTGGAATTATTATACTGCCACTACCATGTGGGACTTATTATGCTAAAACACTATTGCCTCTTCCCATGAATCTTTCCTTTTTGTCCTTTAGATCTTAGTTTAATGTCACCTCTGCAGAAGGTCCTTCCTGATCATCCTATTCAAATGCATTTTATTTCCTTTAAAGGGACTCATAAACTTATAATTGCATTTATATTTGTCCATTTACTTATTTATTGTCCATCGCATATGTATTTGTTCTTTTACTTATTTATTGCCTATTAGTAGGAGGGGTATAAATTTCAGTTTGTTTGGAACAGTCTTAGTCTATGCCTGCTGTCTCAGCAGATTATTAATGGTGCTTCCATCCACTTTTAAAATGTTCAGGTTTGGGCAATAAATTAAAGGCCCACCCTTCCTTTTAGATTATAAGTCTTGTAAGACCAGGGATTATACTTTTTTAAAACTTTAACTTCACCAGTGTGAAAATCCTTAGGAGAAGGTTCTCTTGAGGACAGCACTATCAAAATGAATAAATTACCACCATTGAAATCCCCACAAAAGGGGACCTCTACACAGTGTAACACTGTAGTCTCCACTTCTATTGTATTACATCTTATGAAATTTCTTTTTCTTTCTCCTTATGAAAGCTTGTATTTCCTCATCCCTACTAAACTTCTAAATTTAGATTAAATATGATTACATGATGAAAAATGCCACATTTTAATTTTTTCCCAATTCACTATGTTTTCTCCTTACCACTCCTGTCTTATAAAACATTATCTTTCCCAAGGGAACCTGAATTTTTCCTTTCTTTACCTTCCAAAATGCACTCACATCTGGGGCTAAAGAGGAAAGAAATTGAAACCACGAATGGTTTCCAGAATACTAAGATGAAGATGTGTCTCTTGCTAGTTTCATGAATTTGAACCAGTTCCTTAGACTCTCAAATCCATAATTTCCATATTTTTGAAATGAATATAATAATTGTCATGGGGTTATTTTGACAATTCAGTCATTTTGGAACAAGCTCATAATATAGTCAGCAAATGCTATCACCATCACCATCTGACCATCATCATCCTCATCAATATTGATTGTTATGAGGCACTTTGCTCAGTGCCTGGGGCAAGAAGACCCTCTCTGCTTGCTAGTATTACAGTCCACAGCCTTAGCATCCATCCTGATCACCAAATGACATCCCAGGATTTCCACATCCACAACCTGCTAGTCATTTACTTCACCTGTACTTAAGTCTTACAGGACCCAGCACCCTCAGACATGAAATCTCATCTTTATTCACAATAGGGCTACTTCACAAATTTATTTTTTCTTTTCCTTATACTTATTCATTTTCCTTATTCCAGATATTTGTATGTAAATCAGTCTCATTTTAAAGATAAGCAACATTTTAGACCTCAGAGAAATAATTTTTAGAAAGATTCCTAAGCATAACATAATTTGAAAAATAGTATTAAAAAGTTTTCTAGAGAAATGAACTGGGATACTTTTTAGAGTATTCATGAACTCATATCTAGTATAAACCCATCCTAGTAGGCAGCCACTAAGAATGGTTCCCAGTGACCCCTGCCTCTCAGAATTCATCCCCTTGTGCAATACCCTGCTTTGAATGGGAATGGACCTAGCAACTCCTCCTAACTGATAGCATTAGGGGGATTGGGTGGATTGCCACTTCTCCTAGGGACTTGCTCAGTGACTTGACTCCTTCTGTTGTGTTCTCGGACTGCACAGTTTGATGAGACAAGCTGTTGTGCATGTAAGAGAGACCTACCTGATAAAGAACTAAACATTATCCAGCAAAGAGCAGAGGACCTTAGTTTATCGGCCTGTGAGTAACTGACTCTTACCAAAACAACTATGAGTTTGGGAGTAGCAACTTCCTCAGGCAAGATTTGGAATGACTACTGCCCAGCCAACACATTGGTTGCAGACTCTGAGGGACTCTGAAGTATTAGATCCATTAGAAGATCCAGTTGAGCCATACCAATATGATGGAAGATTTTAAGATTGAATTTTGGAAATGATTCTTTACATTTTGTTCACATGCCCAGGTCCTTTCCTTCACTCCTTTTTTATTAGTTATACACATTGATGGTAACTAATGCACTGAGTAGACTTTTCTATTTCACTTTCCTCATCTCAAACTCAGGGCATTGAACACTGCAGACATTTTAAAGCCTTGCTACTCAGATGCATTATCATCTTGTACTATCTTTTAAACATTGCCTGGAAAGAGTTTGAGTTATTCAAGAATTCCTTTCTGTGTCTCCATTTATCTTTCAAAATTACTTCTCTAACCAGCATCCTTGGCTGATAACCCATGTTCTGCTTTCAGTGAGAAGTTTAGCCTTGGCCATCCCAGCTCCCCCAGTTCCCTTCTCAACTTTGCTGTTTCTGTGCATTTGGAATCATTCCCCTTTCCTGTTTTCTCCATTAGGAAGTGGCTGGACCTTTCTTATGACCACCATTGGACCCTTGTTCCTTTATCCCTTCCTTCTTTCTTTCTCCCTGGTTTGTGATATGGCTGTTAAACTCTTTTCCTTTGTTCCATTTTCCTGTACTTGTCCTGAAACTTGTACTACATTAACATAAATGTAGGTATGTCTCATACATCCTATAAGAAACAAGAAGAAAATAAACTCCAAACAAAACAGAATAACAGTAAATGCACACATTCTTTTTCAGTGACGGTGATCGAACTCAGGACCTTGCGCTTTCGAGGCAGGCTGTGGCACCACTGAGCTAAATCCCCAGCCCTGCACACATTCTTTGTACCATATGTTCTTCTGTTCTTTACTAGGAATTGTCTATACTTATTTTCCTCAATTTCCTCACTGTTTCTTCAATGATTTGCTAACTTGTAGTGAGCTGATTTCTTGGGGAAATATAATTGTCTCTTTTCAACTTCCTGCATATCAATACTTTATGTCCTGTAGTCTTTTTAAACTTTTAAAGATGTATTTGGATCTTCTGATGAACGTATTCTCATCTCTAATTCTGTACTTTCTACCTTTTACTGACCAAAGGCCACCCTGGGGAAGATTCTGTTCTCAACTTCCCCTTTATTTATTCCTTCAACAGATAGTTGTTAAGCACCTTCTGCATGCTGGGCACTGAGCCAGGAGCTACATCTGTGTATCATTTTAGTTCTTCCTTCTCCTTTGCCTCTATCCTTATTTTAGTTCTCACTGTTGCCTGAAAACCATGGTATGAATTTCTTGTGAACACCCCCTCCCCCCATGAAAGTCCTTCTAAATGTCATTGCTGTATTTCCTCTCCCTCAAACCTCAAACTTTGCTCCTATTTTATCTCTTTCAGCTAGTGGCTAAATCAGTATAGTTTATGCATTATTTTTTTCCATGCATTCCTTCCATTGCCTCCCGTTGCCTTCATTACCTTTCTAAGCTATTGCCAAATCTGAGTTTCAGCTCCCTTTAGTCTGCTACTGTTTTCTTCTATTCCTTTTCTCCATTTCTTTGTATTCCTTTTCCTTGACTCTTCTTTTATTCCTTTCCTTTTCTTCACTTCTCTTCCTTTTCCATGATTGCTGTTGGGGGAATTTTGTTCTATGTGTAGTACTTCTCAAAGGATCTTCTCTCTATCCCAGCTTACCACTGCAGGTCTCTGTCTCTAGTGACTCTGATTTAATTGATACTGGTGGGACTTGAGCCTTGATATTTTTAGTTTTAATATGCAGTCAGAGTTTAGATGCACTGGCTCCACCCATACAAGAAGTTATAATATTTTCTTACCAGACAATGAAAGAGGCCCCAGTTTCTTCTTCTGGCATTTCAGAAGACCTACACTTTGGTTTCAAACACTTTTAAAAGCTTAGTCTTAGCACATTCTCACCTGGATAGTTATCCAACCTGTTATGCTCATCATCATCTGAGAAATCCTATCAACATATCTCTGCTCATAATATTTCCATTATCTAAAGTTTGCAATTATAGCAAGCCTAATATCACTGCCTTGTTCTGATTTCTCCACTTGTCAAAGTCTGAGTTAATATATTTAAAATTTTCACAAAGTGTTAAGAAACAAACTAAAACCCTAGCACTCAAGTATTTAGGCAAAGGACATAAAGAAACATTCATAAAAGATAAATTGCTCAGCTAGTGAACATAAGAAAAAATTTACTGAATCAAATAAAGATTTAAATGACAATAAAGTACCTGCTTATTTAAAATAAAATCATAGTGCTTTTTGAAAGATAATATTTTATTCCAGGAAGGAGTTTGTGAGAATATCAACTGTATTTACTGCTATTAAGGATGTAACTTGCTCTTTCATTTTGTGTATGTGGCCAGTTGTAATGAGAATACCTAAGTCTTTCTTGATTTAGTAATTCTGCTCATATAAATTTAATCTAAGGAAATTATCAGAAATTCAGACAAAGATGTATATGTAAAGGTATTTACCAAAGGGTTATTTATCATATCAAAACAGTGGCAACAAATTAAATGCCCAATGGTAGGAGAATGGCAAAATAAATCATCCACATATTGGAATGTTTGAATCTATTAGAAATAGCATTTACAAAAAACATAATGGAGTGGAAAAATATGGATGATGCTAAGTGAAAAAGCATCAAAGAACTTTTATGCATTATTGTTTGGGATGGGCACTTGCTCCTTTCTCCTGCCATTTCCTTCCTTGTGGGGAATGGAAGCCATTTCCACTCCTGGTCACTCTCTGCTCCCTCCTGCATTCCATACCCTGGAAGGAGTGGCTCCACAGGTGAGTTTTCACATTCAGTTCTTCCTTTTGCTTTTCTATTTTCATATATTTTTGGCTCAGAGAACCCATGATCTAAACTTTTCTTATATGTAAAGCTTTCAAGGGCAGCTTCTTAAAGAAGGAGGCTTCTAGTTATCCAGCAGTGCTGGACAGGTATCATGAGGGCAAAGCTGATAAACTGTGTTCAGATGTGCTAAATGATTAAAAATTCAGAGTAAGTCACTGTCCCCATTGTACAGTTAAGATCTTGAGGTTCACCAGACTCATTTGCTTACCCAGGGCTCCTCAGTTAGAGAACTGATAGAGAAACTTAGATCAGATTGACTACAGACTTGTGAATCACTAACTTATCATTGTATCCCTCACAGAAAAAGCTGTTTAAAAACAAAACAGCCAAAACAAACAAACAAACAAACAAACAGAGAAACCCAACACACAATTCAACTTGTAGGAAAGGAACAGATTTCTAACCACTTTTATTTTCAACTTTTCAGGAACCTCTTGGTGTAAGTTACAGTGTCAAGAAGTTACATAATAAATATCCAGCTTTTGGAATGTGGTTCTGAGTGACGAGCCTGAGGTGAGAGGATGATCATGTGAATGACTGTATTTGATGTCCTTCTTTCTGGAGCCAACAGGAGACCGTGCAAAACCAGAGGTCTGGAGGCGCTACAGCAACAACCCTGCCTTCTCCAGCAGGATGCTAGGTACCGGTGTGTGCTGCCTT
This sequence comes from Heterocephalus glaber, assembly GCF_000247695.1. The sequence continues at coordinate 1,647,839 of NW_004624812.1, forward strand.
TCAAACTCCAGCAACTGTTTGTAAATCCTACTAAGCCCTATAAGATTTTGGTTCATCTCTTTGGAATTAAGCCTCCAATGAAATAGTAGATCTGTCCAATCAGTCACAGCTCAGTGCCAGCATTCATTTCATGAGGAGTGGCCCACCACTGTGTAAGCAGGATTTCTCATTTGGGAGAAAGCAAGGGGGACTGGATTAGTCCTGAGTCACAATATTATTAGGTATCAGAAGAATACAGATCAGAAAGTAACTCCAAGAATAATCCAGACTTCTCTTTATTGCCATAAACTATTTACAAATGGCTTGTTTGACTCTAGCTGTTGGAGGGGCACCGAGCCTCAAGATCTGGACAATATTATTGTCATCTTAGAGTTCACTAAGGGCATTCTCAATGTATCTTTGTTCTCCCATTAAGAAAATGGAGGAGAAGCTCCTGAGTGACCAGAAATACTTCCTGTCCTTTGGCTGTCTTCACCCAGGTTCTGGGAAGTAATGAATGGGAATCCACCCTCATTGACTCCTATCTTTTATCAGATACTCAGGTTTCACGGCAGTGGCACCATAATTATTCCTCTTTTTCTCCATTAATTTCATAGACCTGTACCTTAACTGTAGAGAATCTCTGCTGTGGTCTGAAGGTTTGTGCCTCACTCTAATTCATATGTTGAAATATTAACCACAAAGGTGATAGTATTAGGAGGTAGAGCCTTTGGGAGCTGGTTAGTTCATGAAGATAGTACTTTCATGAGTGAGAATAGTGTCCTTATCATGGAAATAGGCCCTCACTAGACACTGAGCCTGATGCTGCCTTCATCTTAGACTTTCCAGCTTTCAGAACTGTGAGAAATAAGAGGTTTCTGTTCATAAGTCACCAAGTATTTTATGGTATTTTATTATATCTGCTTGAATGAACTAAGATATTACCAAAACACTTCTATTGTCAAGCAAAACACTACTATTGTCAAGCAAGTCTCTTATTCATAAGCTATTAAACATCCACTCATAAGTTATTTTCAAAGTATGGACATGTCAACTAGCATATAAGCTTGAAAAATCATCTATGGACACATTAAAACTAACTTGGCTTCTGACTATTACTTAACACAAAGGCTCAATTATTTCATTCTTTCTCCACCTTATTTCCCAGTGCTGGGGATCAAACTTCAAATTCCTCTCATTTAGGCTACACAACTGCTCTATCACTGAGATACATCCCCAACCCCATCTCATTCCTAATGATATATATGAAGTTATTTCCAAAACTGGTAATGTAAGTAATATAAGGCCTTTGGAAAAGAAGTGTCCTGTGCTTCTCAGGACAATTTAAATACATACAAATATGACTACTAAGTGTTGGTCTTTGTTCATCTCCCCAAAGGAAAAGAAGAATTAAAACAACCAATTGTTTTTTCCTTCAGGAAAGGTAGATGACTAGAAATCTGGGAATCATGGCAGGCTTTTCATGATCCCCAGAGTAGCTATCCAATGGAATACAGTTTTCTAAAACATATAAAACCCATTGACTTTTACTTTTCTGCTGGTTATCACGAGATTAAATCATGTAATCAAAGCAAAACTGATTATACTCTTCTTTAATGATTCTGAAGTTCTGAATATAAGATTAGAAAAAGAAAGAAAACAGCAGGAAAAATAAGTGTTGCTTTTTAACTCTGTTTCCAATTGGAGGTGGAAAGTTTGGCAGGGAAAGTAAGACACGAGTAGGCAACAGCTGGCTATATAGATGGTGTCAGAGCAGAATTTGTTTTCCTGGACCATAGCTTTCCAGAACAAAGAATTCCTGGCAAGAGATGGTGTTCATATCATGGGGAATGTGGGAGGAGAGTTGCTGACCTGACCAAAGAATGTTAAAATGAAATTTGTGGAAGAAAGTGAAAAATACCCAGATAAAACTGCCAAACTGGATGCTCTTGAGGATAACAGTGACACAGAGAGAAGCGTCATGATGCAGGTTCTATTCTGTTATTTTCAAGAGAAAATAAGAGGGCAACAGATCAAGATGCTCTGGCCCTGGATGTCTATATTTCTGTGCAAGTCAGCCTCCTGCTCTGTTCCCTTGTGTTTGCTCTTTGCCAGCTTCTGCAGCTCAACTTGCTGGAGTGCTTTGGCTGCAGACTCACTCTGTTTGGGCTCCTGATTCAATTCTCATCTAGGCAGAGAATCAAGTAACACACCCAACACATCTCAGCCTTGAATGAAAGGTGAGTTGTGCCTGGAGGGCTTGCCACTGCTGCCAGGCTACAAGGTGTCAGCTTATGGTCTCCTTGCTTTTAGTAAGGTTGAGGTCTGAAGTGCTACTTGGTGAGCTCTGGGTGTAGGTGCACATCTCAGAGGTCAATTTAGCCACAAATCACCTTTGCCTGAACTCAGATGCTCTTCTGGAACAAATCTCTGCCTTGATTTCTTTTTCTAAATATATCTAGTTGATTGACCTAATACTTCACCTTTTTTTATAATCAGGGACATTTCCTCAATTTGAGAAAGTTACTAGATACTCAATATGGTATAGATGTTAAGATTAAGGATTTTGGAGTCAAACGGTATGGTATGGAATCCAATTCACTGTGTTCAATACTGCCATTTGTCTATTTCCTTATTCATAAAATGTGGATTATCATAGTGCTGTGAGTTCTCAAGTAAACACACGTAAACAAATTGGTGCAGTGCTTAACTCATTATAATGACCCAGGACTTGTTAGTTCTTGTTCGTTTTATTATTTTCACTCATGTTGTTATTAACTGAAGATTCTCCCAAATATCCTTTCCTAGAGTTGGTCAGAGGCAAGGAACCTAGATGTGTGCATGTAGATCTCTTGTTGCTTCTCAAAGTACCTCTAAGTGACCCATTGGCCTGCCCCTTTGAATCCACTCATCAAGTCTCCTTCCTGCCATATTACACATCAAGTATGACTGCCCACCGGGTCCATTCCTATGGTAACATTGTGCAGGGGTCTCATGCTTTCCAACTAGGGAAAACCCACCTGTCATCAGAAGCCATTCTCTACCTACACTCAGCATCTTCCTCCACTTTGCTGGCCTCATTATGTCAGGCTCACAGCATGGTTAAAAACACAATGGAAGTTTTCCTACAAGACAAAGGATCCCATTTTACATCCATTGCCAAGGTTTTAATTGTGTGGTACCAATGACTAGAATGTGGGAAGGAAAGAAAATGCTCATTTGAAAAGGAAAAAGATTCACATTAAAGGTATCAGAAATTTACCTTCTGATACTTGAAGAATTGTCATGGAGACTTAGTAGTATATTTGTTTTGTGATATTTCAAGCAGTAAATCTGAGAGCAATGAATAGAAAAGATAGGATAGGTCAACTAATTAAAGGTGAGCTTCCTAACATATAGAATTGTTGGAGAATAGAGGAAATGGTTCAAAATCTTTGCCTTTCTTTAAGATTCAAGTAGCAATAAAAACTGTACAAAAATTTTATCATAGTAATAATTACTCCTCCTTGAGTTTAAGATCACTATAGCAACATGAATTCTACTTTTTGTAATTTCTGGGCCTCCCAGACTTTTAAAGTTGTTTCTAAGCTGAAATATTTATCTACAGACAAAAATTATATTTGTAGATTCAACAGAAGCCTATGAAATACAGGCCAAAATAAAAAAGTGGCAGAATTTCAGAAACCTCTGGGAGAAACTGTGGCTTTCTTATAGCCTCCAAAAGTGACCTCACCCCTCTGACTACTTAAGGATTTTTAATTTCTTTATTCCACCTAATCTCAAGACATGGCTGAGGTTGGTGTAGTGAAGGGAGTAGCTACCAGATGTTTCGAGAGAGCCAAGGCCAGATCCACCCATTTGGTGAAAGAGCTGCTGTCAGAAAGAAGGCTGGTTCTGTGCCCTAGGTAAGACTAAGACTAAGGTAAGTGTTCTGACCCAGGTTGGAGTGACAAGCCCAACAGAGCTGGCTCAGGGCTGACTAACTGTGTGTTTCAACTGGCAATAAGGATATCATGGGGTGGGCGGGACTGAGAAGTAAAGGTGGGAAAGAACTGGCAATTGGGCACCACCTTCTTCCCCTCTCCAGTGACAGGCACAATTATTCAATGATAGTTGTCAAAGCTCAGTAAGGAAGATTTTATTTAGGGCCATGGCTGCATAGGCATAGGCAATGGGATTTTTGCAGTGGGATAAAGAGATCAAGTTTAACTCCAAATATAGTATGAATAAGTGGGAATTTGTAGCCAAGAAACAGGTTGAGTCTATGGATGAAAAAATTATTAAGAGGAAAGAAACAGTCAGGGTAAGAGGGGTTCTGGCTAAAGCAACCTAATAAGATTGTTACCGAAGACAGTCCAGGATGATCAGAAATCATATGGGAGTTGGTGGAGGAGAAGGTACCTGAACAGATATCTGTGGTGTTCAGAGGGTTCTGCCAAACTGACTCACCAGAGGTCTTCACTAAAACAGGATTCTACAAAGAAGTACACACGTGTGCCTGGTGAAAGTGTTAGGAACCTCATTACTGCTAGTAATCAGAGAATCTTTGTCAGTGGTTTAGGGGAGGAATTCAGTTTCCAGAAAAAGATACAGAAATAATACAAGGTCAGGAGTCACACCACAGGGACAGGGTGATTAGGGTGGTTATGAGAACACAGAATCAGGCACAGGGTCAAAGAGAGAAAGGCACCAACCTTCATAATAGGATGCAAAGTGCAGTGGAAGGGGATGAAGAGGGCTTGAGTTTGAAAAGAATTTAGAATCCCAGTTATCTGAATCCAAGACGGAACACAGACACCTATGTGTTTTAAGACTCACTCTCTCCCTACCTCAGCTTGGGGTACTGGTCACAGAACTTGTGAAGAGCCTTCCCTAGTACCTTCATCCCATTTAAACTGGGAAGTTGAAGCAACATTATGCAGTGCCTGAATGCACACACTCTGGAGCCAGAAGGTCTTGTTCAATCCCAGCTCTGTAGTTCACTCTGGGTGGCTTCACACAAGCTGCTTCACCTCTCTGTAGCCCATTTTTCTCCTTTGAAAAAATAGGAATAATACAACCTATGCTTTATTGGCTTGGGGACTAAATGAATTAATATAGGTAAAGCTTGGAGAATGTTGCCTGATGCATAGTTGTAAGTGTTATCTAACAAATGCAACAAAAAGTGGAGAGTTTGTTTTTAGTTTTATTTTATTTTTGTTTGTGTTTTTTTTTTTGGTAGTGGGAATTGAACTCAGGTCCTTGTGCTTGTGAGGCAGGTGGTGGAAACACTGAGCTAAATCCCCAGCTAGTTTTATTTTATTTTTGATCAACAAGATAAATGTAAGTTTTTATGGGTGATTTTATATATATATATATATATATATATATATATATATATATATACTGAATACACATTTCTCAAAAGCAGACACACAGATGTCCAACAGATATAAAAAAAAGTGCTCCACATCACACATCACTAACCTTTTCTGTGTGGGAGCATTTGCAATACAAATGTCCGGGTCTTAAATGGGGCTTTGATGAAATTGACAATGAGTATTTACAAAAATTTTGCATTAACAACCAATTCTCTGTACTAAATCTCTTTCCCATGATCCTCTTTACTTCCATTAGGTGCTTGCTACTTAATCAAGGAAACCTTGACAGTGTTGTCTTAACAAGTTCTTAGGAAGATAACATCTGCTCTGAAGGAGGCCAAATACAACAGGGCCTAGAAAGTGGATAGAAGAAAATGGGATTCTAAGCATAGCCCCAACTTCTGCTTGTGCAAATCGAGTTCAGTTCCCTAATGTTCATGAACACTTGGCAGAAGTGTACATACATTTCCCCCTTTTGTATTCCTCAGTGGTCACAATAGGTAATGTAGTGCAATAGAGAGAGAGCATGGGCCCAGCATACATCTTGAGCCAACCCTACCTGACTGTCCAGCCAAGGGTCAGTTCATCTTTCTGAATCTCCTTTTCTTTATCTGTCCAATGCATTTAACATTTACTTATTTTAGAAGTTTTGATTATTAAATTACATCAAGTATATAGGGTTAATATACATGCACCTGCTTGCAGACCATCTTCCACCCCTTCTGCTTAATTATTATAGAAGAGGTAGAAGAGCATATGGAGTTCTTCCAAGTGCCTCTGGCTCTATGCTTCTCTACACCAGGTATTAATAAAAAATATCCCAAAGAGGGGCAGATTTGGCTATATAGGCACAGCCGATGTTTAGATGTTTAGGATGTTCACTGACCAAGTGTTTCATCTTGCCTCTGGGTCTTCAGGCATTTTCTGTGACAGAACTGAATACAATCAGAGAAGGGCCACTTCAGTGATCAAGGAGGTCAAAAGACTGACAATCAGAAAAACTTGTTATACGTGAAGGGCACAAAAATAGGGAGATCAGAATTGTTGACAGTGCTTCTTTTCTGTAGGAGGACCAGGTGTTCCCTCCAGAGTAATGAAGAGGCAATTTAGCAGTACAAAGGAAATGTAGTGCACAATGGAAAGTGAATTTGTGCAATTCATTTCTCCAAAGAGATGAAACATTAATTAAAATGTTAAAGTTCAGAGGCAGTGAAATTGACTCAGAGATCAGTTATGGAGAGAAATGAGGTTTTAGGGGGTTGACATTTAATCATGTGATGCAGCATCTGTGGGACAAAATGCTTTGTCTAGCTGTTGGGTTCCAGAGCTAATACAGATCTAGTCTTTGAGGGGCAAGTATCCCCACAACATCCTATTCTATACCCAGGACTGTCAGTAAAGAAGCTGAGAGGGTGGGAATGTGGAGTCATGTCTCAGAACATAGACTGTGGAATCTCTGTTCCTATCAAGGCTCTAACATATATTACAAATGTTCTCTTGGGCAAGTTACCTAACCCCACTGTTTCAGATTCCCCATACGCAAAACAAAGATGACAACAGTAGCAATCACATACGAGTGTTGTATGAACTATTGCATGCAAATATCATTCTATGTTCTCTGTGTAAATGAGCATTCCATTAATGCTGTTAGATGATGTTGTTGTGCTTGTTAAAATTAAGGTTGGATCAGGTGCAGCAAGTCAAGGCTAAGTCAGAGATGGAAAGAAGATTCAATACCATTCACCTCCAAAAACAGTTTGTGGTGTACTTGCCTATATTACTGCCTGCTTTGTAGGGACAGCCATGACTTTTATGCAGCATGTAGAAAACCCAGGCTAAAAACACCTTGCTAACACAGGCCCTATAAAGATTGCTATTTATATGGTTTGCCCTGCCCAGGAACCAAAATCTTGGCCCTTTTGGAGTCAGATAGAGTTAACTTGTTCCAGAAGATTACCTAAAACTATCTGGAGCTCTATGAACACATACAAAAGGATTTTATGAGAATGCAAGAACCAACACCAGGAGCTGAGGATGACATACCTTTTACAATACATGTAATTTAGGCAGAAACCTACACCATAAAGTTTCACGCAGGTATTTGGTAGCCATTTCCAGTTCTTCTTATGAGTTCTTCTTTAGCCCCGACTAAGAGGATGACCTCTGTTTAGACTGGAGTTGGTTTATTCCTGATTATTCCACATGGCCTTCTGTATTATTTTTTATCACCCTGAGCACTCTCTGCAGCTTGTTCTCAGTTTATGGCAGGTCCTAAACCCCAGCACTATTGACATTCGGGTTGGATGCATCCTTGCTGTGGGCAAGGTCTTGTGGTATTATAGGATTGCAGCAGCATTCTGTAATCCCTGGCCTCTACTGATGAGGGGCATGTGGTGCCCCCTCTTCTGGATGCAGCAGTAGAAATGCCTCTAAACATTTCCAAAGAATCTCCAAGGAAGGGAGAGTTGTTTTTGGCAGAGAACCCTGATCTGAAGATATTTACCCAAACATCACTCAAAGAGACTTAAAAACTCAGGATATTAAGATAGAGGAGGATGAAAGAAATAGAGCTCTGTATAGGCCAGTGTTTTACACACAACCTCTGAAAAGATTCAATTTTCGTATCATTAGGGTGATTGCATTTTGAGACAAGGATCTTGACTTCTTATACCTTAAAATCTTTATGCCAGTGTTCTCATTTGTAAGATGGAGAGAAGAGAGATGTTCACAACAGTGTCTCACATATAAAACATTCTCTACACATATTTTCTATTACTCTTACTTATATGTACAGAAACCTTATGATATAGGTAGTATTATTTTCTCCATTCTATTGATGAGGACATAGACATTCAGAGAGGATAAGGAATAAGTGCCTCATCCATAGAAATGTACCACGGAATTGAAATTATACCTCAGGATCATCTACCTCGAAATCCAATTCCTACTCCCTGCTCTCCCTCCCCGCACCCCACCCAGCTCCTTCCCATGTAACTATTCAAAAAGTTTATGCTAATATGCTGTGCGTGAGTGCATGCGTGCGTGCGTGTGTGTGTGTTTTACTGGGGATTGAATCCAGGGCCTTCGCACTGAGCTGTATTTCCAGCCCTTTTTAAATTTTTTTTATTTTGAGACAAGTTCTCACTAAGTCACTAAGTTATGCAAGCAGGCTGGGCCCAAACTTGGGATCCTCTTGCCTCAGCCTCCCAGAGTGCTGGGATTACAGGTGTGTGCCACTGCAGCCAATAGTTTTTAAAATGCAGCCTGCATTTTTAATATGTTCTCCGGATTCTAGTTTAGCTTCCTACTCTGCAAGATTATGTTTTAAATTCCTTGCAGTGGATACTTGTGTCTAGTTAAGAGGAATTAAGCAAAACAACCTACTTAAAAAGTCAGCACAATACCTGATTATTGTTAAATATTAAGCTATTTGTTTTAGTCAGTTTTGTCTGAATATTATTTGGATATTGTTTGTTCTTCAAAGATTTGTGGGCTGGAAGGTTGGTCCTGCATGTAATGGTTTTGAGAGGCAGAGAGATCATTGAGAAGTCATCAGGTTGTAGGAGTTCCACCTTCATAAAGGCATTAATGTAGCTCTCAAAGGACTGGATCGGTTATCATGAGCATAGGTTGTTATAAAGCAAGTTTGGCTCCCTTGGCTTGTTATTTTGCTTTTTCTCTTGCACATCTGCCTCTCTTTCATGAGCCCATTTCCTCTTCTGAATTTCTGGTATGTTTTGATGCAGCATGAAGCCAAGCAGGTGCCAGAACCATATTCTTGAACTTCCATAACTGTGAGTTAAATTAATCTCTTTTCTTTATATGATGTCCAGCCTTAGGTATTTTATTATAGTAACAGAAAATGGACTAAGACAATCAAGTATAACAGGATAACATGAAATGGTTTAAACACAAAGCACCCTTCAAGATCAGGAGCCAGTCAGCATTTCTGTCACTTTCAGCCAAAGACATTTCTTGTACATAGACAGCCATCTTCTTGCTGTGTCCTCCCAAGGTGGAAAGAGTGATAGTTCTTTGGGGAAACTACTGCCACTCATGAGTGCTCCACCTTCACCACCTGAATTAACTGCCAAGGCACCACCTCCTAATAGCATCGCTTTGAGGGCTATGATCTCAACATATAATTTGGAGAGGACACATTCATCTCATAACATGATTGCTACCAAAATGACTTTCTGGGGAAGGAAATACAAAACAGATGCCACTGTTGGCATAAGATCATTAACTTCTATTATTGACACTAGCTTCCCCTTCTAAAACCTATAACCATATTTATTACAACCAGATCCAGAAAGGTGCCTGGTCTCTCATACTTGTGGTGACCACGTATTTAACTATCCTAAATGGCTACACTAAACTATACTGGTGACTTTTTCCATTTTCTGTTGTTGTAACAAAATAATATAGACTCGGAAATTAATGAAGAAACTAAATTTATTTCTTACAGTTTGAAAAGCCCAAGGTTGAGGGGCTTCTTGTTTGATGAGGGCTTCTTGTTATACCACATGGTACAGGACAGGAAACATGCCCATTTGGTTCTCTCTTCCTCTTTTTAAAGCCACTAATCCTATCATGGGGTCCCACCTCTTGTCCTTATCTAACATTAATTACCTCTTAAAAGCCTCCATTCCAAATACCACCAATATATGAATTTGGCGGTTCAGTTTCCAACACATTAATTTTGGGAAGACACATTCAAAACATAGCAACTAGTATACTAACTGCATTGGAAAAATATAGCCTTCATTGCTGTTGATCACTGTGAAAGACTGTGCTTATTGGGTAACATTGCATTTCTAAACTCTTCCCTTTTCTCTTCCCATGCAGAGGCAGCAGAAGTTAATCCAATGTTCAGCTGACTCTCTTGCAGCTAGAGGTACGACCTTTTTTTTTTTTTTTTTTTGTGCTGGGGATCGAACTCAGGACCTTGCGCTTGCGAGGCCGGCGCCGGAACCACTGAGCTAAATCCCCGGGCCATGATGACCTTTTAACACAGTTCTGACTTGGGCTGCAATCCATCTCCTGGAGACAGTGGGTAGTGGGATTTTGTTTTTCTAATTAAAGGGAAAGGCACAGCTGCTACCTCTATGCTTTCATCTCAACAGGAATGCTGTATTTGAAGATGCAGCAACAGTCTTGCTCCACAAAGGGAAAGAATTGAGACCACAGGCATGACTTGTGAACTATTAACTTCTGAACCAATGCCAGGAAAATCTGTGTTCAGATTATTATGTGAGAAAATGAAATCTCTCTTTGCTTAATACACAAACTCAGTTTCTGTTATCTGCAGCTGAATGCATTTCTAACAGATATAGACACAGAATATGTATTTTCTCAGGGAGTGGAGGCAAATGAAAAGGTAGGGAATGCGCTATAATCCAATAGTTTAGAAATTTGTGGCATACATATTGTCCTTTTACCATGTGGCTTCTCATCAACCCTGTGGTATTAAGTATTATTTTCTTCTTTTTACATAAAAGTGAGAATAACTTCCTCGGAATCAGACAACTAGCTAGCAATATAATCTGAGTCAGAATTAAGGATTAAATAATGCTGAATCCTGAGTACAGTGCATGCTTCTTCCCCTACCTCAGAATAAATGCCCAGGCCCTAATTGAGGTGAAAGAAAGGGTTTGCTGAGATTCCGGACCTAAAGGATTACTTGTGTTAGGAGTAAGGAGGGAGAGCAATCTCCCCAGTCAGCACATGTGTGCTCCCCATATTTCTCCAATGATTTCTATGAAAACTGGGGTTCTATAATAGCCTGAATAGAAGCAAGTTTTTTTTAGTTTCTGCTGCTGTTTTCAGAACAATTTTTTCTAACTTACCTTCCTCCCTTTTCCTTCCAAGTTCTTGCTAGAAACCAAGCTTTTCCTGGTACTGTAGCAGATAAGCTGTTCTCTGATAAACAGAATTCACATACCTTGAGGCTTTCTACCCAGATTTCCTAACAGTCTCAAAGACTTTGACAGCTGGGTGATATCAACCAACTGTGAAATGCAAAATAGAACACAGAACGAACACCCAAGGGGTACTGTGCCTGAAGTTTCACATGGCGTATAAACCCTAAGGATGATGGGCAGGGGGCCAGCATTGTGGAAACTCTTGCTGTTCCTTCTGCCTGGCCAATCGCCATCCTCTTCTGGATAACAGATGCTCAGGTGAAGAGTTCCAGCACCCGAGGTTCCCCTTGGCAGGAGGGGTGACCATGTTAGCTAGAGCTCTGCAGAATCATGGTCAGCACATGCACCACTGGAAGTGAGAAGGGAGTGCAGCTGGAGGTGGTGGATGCTGAAGAGCAAGAAAGGGGTTTTCCTCCTGTCAAGTCCAAATCCAAGCAGAGTCTGCCAGAACCTAATTGGAAGCTGACAGCTTTCGAATGTCATCTGGAGCTCAGGGTCAACTCTGTAATTGTACTTGCCAGAACGTGCCAGGATGCACCCTTCATCACCCTTCAGAAAGGCAGCTGGCCACCAGCTCTGTTGCTGCTGCTGCTTCCTCCTCCTCCTCCTCCTCCTCCTCCTCCTCCTCTTCTTCTTCTTCTTCTTCTTCTTCTTCTTCTTCTTCTTCTTCTTCTTCTTCTTCTTCCTCTTCTTCTTCTTTTTTTTTTCTGGTCTTGGATTCAGCACAAGGCCTCTCTCAGGCCTCATGTCTGGAGGATAGCTGCACTTTTCTCTACCCCCATCTGCTTCCCAAGGATTGGTTTTGGCGGGATCCCAGCTTGGCTTTGGGGATCACTTCTCGCTCCAGTAGTCCCTGGACCAATCTTCAATAAGCAACTGTGGGAACTAAAAACTGCAGGGTGGATGGACTGTGAAAGTGTCCATATTATAGAATGCTTTGAAACTAAGTTCAAAGACTGCCTGTATCTACCCAATATGGCTACTGAGGCAGCTCCATAGATACATGTGGGTATTTAAGTCATCTTCCAGGGGCCGCCCGACAATCTCACAGTCACCTCTGTGAGGCTGAGTTTTTGTCCTGGCATAGAAGCAAATAATCTTAAAAATGGAACGGCTCTTAGAAGCCTTCTTCCATCTGATACAAGAAGAAGCCCTTTTTACAAAGCTTGCAATAAGACACCCAGCTGTCACAGGAATTTCTGTAATAATGAGAGGTCTTGGGGAGTGCTGAGCAGCAGTAATCATAAAGGCAGTGTTGGGAGGGGCCAGAGTTGCATCAAGCTTTTCTTTACTAATATATGGAAGCTTAAAAAGTAGAATTTATAGAAATAAACAATACAATAATGGTCACCACACAATGGAAATTGTAAGGGGGAGGAAGGATAGAGGTTAAATAATAGATAAAAGAGAATGAGATAGGAGAAATAAGTTCTACATGCAAAATAGGTTAACTATAGTTTAAAACAATTTAGTTATGTATTTTATAAAGAGCTAGAAAGGAGAATTTTGAAGATTCCCCCCACACATTACACACAAATGACAAATGTTTAAGGAGATAGAAATGGTAATTAATCCTGATTTGATCATTGCACATAGCATACACGTATCAAATTATCACACTATATTCCAAAAACATGTACAATTATTCTGTATCAATTAAAATAGATTAATATGGATAAGTGCATTAGTATTAGAGATAGAGAGCAGTCACTGGTACTTGGTTATAGATTTTATGTAGTTACAAATATTTTTAACAAGCCATAGGGATTTTTTAGGGTATAAAAGAAACTGGAATTTTCCCCTTCTACTTATGTCCTGCTATAAACCTTTCCCCTGTATCCTGCTCTCACTTCTCATTTCACTACCTGTCCCACTCAGACTAACTTCCTCTTTACTCAGTCACAGCATAGATCTCCAGGCTTGGGGATTTTAGCTTTAGAGTTGAGGCATTGGAAAGACGTAAGCCTCTGAAGGAAACAATAGTCAAACATCAGAGGATGAAGAGAAGGGAAGAGGGATGTTTGTTTCTGTTAGTCTACTATCCTTATCCTCAAGTCAGTGATTCCCAAGTGTGGCCCAGAACAACAGCTCACACAAGAACTTGTAGGAAGGGCAAATTATCAGGCCTACTTCAGGAATACTAAATATAAACTCTGGCTTAGGGCTCCCCAGAAAGTTTGAGGATTCCTTCTCTATTAGTGAAAAGAAGCTCACCATTTCTGATGGTAGCAAATTTTCTCTTTGTATAATTCTTCAGCAATAGTTTTCTTTTTCTCTATAACAAGCAGAATGACATCTATTTTTCAAGGACTTCTATTTCATTGGTCCTGGTTGTTGCTTCCTTTTATTTGAACAATGTAAACATTTATAATTAATTTGGCCACTATACATAAACTCAGCATTTGGCTTGCCTATCTTTACAAATACTTTATTACTTTCATTTTAAAGATGCCAAACATGAGGACTAGCCACATGTTTCATCTAGGAAGCAGCCACTAACTCAGAATACTTTTCAATAAATGATCAGAATTTCTTGTTAGGTGAAGCTGACAGTCCTCACAGGATAAAAATGCCTAGCAAATAAAAAACCTTAAAGGGAGAAACAAACATTCACAGAAGAAAATATTTCTAGCAAATATAATGAGAATGAAACTGACACTTGGTGAGTGTTGCTGAATGAAAATATTAGCCAAATAAAAATGCTAACTATAGACACAAATGTTATCAGCTAAACATAGCTGGTAATATGCAACAAATAATATTTGCTAAAGGAAAATATATTAACTGCAGAAGAAAGGAAAGGAAGTAGAATGATTTATAACAAACACATACAGTGGAGGATGCTTCCTATGGTAATAGATTGTTGTAGCATTCATAGCTCCAGTGTCAAAACGCCTCAACCTGACTTGGCAGGTTTTTTATTCATGCAAGATGCCTTTACATTCCAGCATCAACAGCATGTATTCATTTATAAAAGGGTTGGTGCCTATAGTACCTTGGATTGTTTGCCAGATTGCTTCCCTGTGGCTCATACACCTGGCATCACACATGTCCATGGGGCCCATTCTCTCACCTTGTGCCCATCAGTGGGGCAGAACTACAGATGAGGATGTCCCCAGGTATGGGGTGAGGTGGTGGCCTTTTTCAGGGAAGGCTGATTTGAAGTGAGGTCCCCACATTCCACATAGAACTTTCTTGATCACTCTGCTTAAAGGAAATTTTAAAAAGGAAAGAAGTAATGTTGCCAGTCCCTATCTGTAACAGATAATTGTTTTGACACGACAGCTTAATTAACATGAATGAAAGGCAGAGTTTGCTGCAATCCGCCATGGCAAATGAAACCAGACCTTTTGTGCATGTCAACACAAATTGAGTTTGCAGTGCACTATGGGAAGTGTCAACTGATATGGGTAAGTTGAAATGTTTTTGTTGTTGTTTGTTCTCATTTTTACTTATTTATTTATGTATGCTTTTGCAGCAAGGCTGAGATTTTGTATGTCAGCTGTAGACATAGTCTTTCTTCCAAGCATTGTGTTTGTTTTGTCAATCTGATTTCCAAACTTTCTCTGGGCTTTACTATTTTCAATAGGTGGATAATAAATTATAAGAGGAAATTGTAGCAGTTTGTCTTACTTGGAAGCTAACTCCTGTACCAACTTTTCAAAAATATGTGCCTAGTATGTAGCAGGCAGACAATGCATATTTATTGAATAATGAATGAAATATATATCTAGAACTACATATACTCTTCTTGCATTCATGAGTACCCCTGAACTGTCAAAGTACTGATGGCAAGTGACTTTCATGCTTCAGTGTACCAGACTGTCAATTATGGGACATACAAGTGCCTCATTCAATGAAATATTATTTTAAGAATTGCTTTCTGTACTCACTGCCTTGTTTTGCAACAGAATCTGAAGGGGTTAATGTCTGAAGAGTGCTTGGAGAGTGGAGGCAATGGCTAATGGTGTTTGGATACCAGAGTAAATAATCACTAATTTATTATATAGGGTTGTTTCCAGACAGAAGGAGGAGCAGGAGACCCTGGCGCAGTCTGTGAGGTTTATGGTTCAGATGTAAAATGTCCCCCGAAGTCTCATGTGTTCAGATGTAGAGCCTGGTTGGAAGAGGTGGCTCACTGGGTCCATGACCTGGAGGAGTGCATTTTTGTCTCTGGCTCCTTTCTTCTCTCTCTGCCTGCTGGCTTCCATGGGGTGAGCAGCTTTTCTAGGTCATGCCTTTCTGCCATGTAGTTTTTGCCTTGGAACCAGCCAATCATGGACTGAATCCTTCAAAAGTACAAGCCAAATTAATCCCCCATTCCTTCCAGTTGTCAGTGTCAGGTATTTTGTCCCAGTGGCAGGAAACCTGACTAATATAGGGGACTAAGACAGACACTTGGACAGGTGAAGACAGCCCTTGGCCCATAGCCTCACTGCAGCACACTAGCTAGGCACATGTCTCAGAGGTCCTGGGTCCTGCTGGGGAAACAGTCCCTGTGTGGCTGTTTCAGGATGGAAAGCTGTGAGAACTAAATCCTCTTAGCTGCCCCTGAAGTAAACCTCATACACTTATCTCACACTCAGTGAAGCAGCAGGCACAACTCTGGTGGTATAGTTTTTATCTTAAAAACTTTTTGGATTTATTCCAACTTCATTGAGGTATAATTGACAATAAGATCCTATATATTGAAAATGTACAAAATTATTATGTGATATACATTGTGAAATGATTACCACAATCAAAATTAACACATCCATCACTCCATTTGGTTACCATTTTTTGTGTGTGTATGTGTGTGCATGCATGTGCATGAGTATGTGTATAGTAAGTATGCTTAAATTATGCTCTGTTTGAAAATTTCAAGTAAACAGTAATCACCATGCTCAATGTTAATTGTCAGGACTTATGCAGTTATAGCTGAAATTTTGTAGCCTATAACCAACATCTTTCCATTTCCCTTATGCTTGATCCCTGGCAAGAAACATTCTGCCCTCTGCTTCTATTGCAAGTGAGATCATGTAGCATTTGTCCTTCAGTCTGTAGCTAACCTATTTCATTCAGCATAATGTCCTCCAGATTTTATCCATGTTGTAAAAACTGGCAGAACATCCTTCTTTGTTAAGCCTCAGTATCCCTTGTGTACACAGACCAAATTTTCTTTAAATATTCATGTTGTTTCCATATCATGGCCATTGTGAACAGTGCTGGATTGAACACAGAGATGCAGTGATCATTTCAAGAGACTGAGTTAATCTTTTTGGGATGTATATATATACCTAGAAGTTGGGATTGTAGGATCATATGGTAGTTCTGTTTTTGATTATTTGAAGAATTTCCACACTGTTTTCCACAGTGACTGTACCATATTATATTCCTACCAGCAGTATACAAGGTTCCTTTTTTGTACACTCTTGCTATCATTTATTAATTTTTTTTAAAAATAGGCATCCTGACAGGTATGAAATAATACTTCCTTGTCGTTTTGAATTGCATTTCCCTGATGGTTAGTAATGTTGAGCATTTTTCAGGCATTACACTTGCTGATTCCAAACTACATGGCAAAGCTACAGTAATCAAAACAGTGTTGTACCAACATAAAAACATAAAAACAGACAAATAAACAGAATAGGGAGCCCATATTAAATTGACATATAAATAGTTAATTAATCATTGACAAGGATGTCGAAAGTGCACAACAGATCCCAAGCTCCTACGGCAGAGAAGATGAACCGCGTGAGCGCAAGAAGCAACCTTCCCCACTGTGGAAATGAGAAGACATGTAAACAAGCCTCAAAAACAGACTTCTGGATCACCTACAGCAACCCCAAAGGGAAACGAGATGAAACAATCTGATACTCAACCACCAGGACTCTCTGAATTGGCAACAAAAGAGGATCTGGGAAAAATGAAATCAGAAATAATTACTCAGATAACAGCAAAGATTGTGCACATGGTG
>NW_004624812.1:1667720-1695163 GCF_000247695.1 Heterocephalus glaber
GGTCTAAAGTTGCAGGGGAAGTGGGAGGGGTAGGGGAAAGGAAAAAAGGGAAAAGAAAAAATATGAGAAAAGGAAAAAAATGGAAACAAATTCTTTGCAAATAGGGAAGGGTGGAGGGGGTGAAGGGAGGGCAGGGGAAGGGGAAAAATAAGAACTAAGATACTCATGTAATGGTACAAGATCTCAATGATGAATTTAACTGTATTTTATACCAAAAATGTACCAATAAACTTAATGGGAAAAAAAAGTGCACAACAGAGAAAAGATAATCTCTTAAAATGGTTTAAGAAAACCAGATATCCATATGCCAAAAAATGAAATTTATACTTATATACCAGTTACAGAAAACATAACTCTTAATGAGTCAAATACTTAAATATGAGACCTGAAACTACAATAAGTTCTAGAAGAAAACCTACTTGACATTGTTCTTGAGAATAACAAGGTATAGTAACAAAAGCACAGACAACAAAAGCAGAAATAAACAAATGAGATTATTATCAGACTAAAATGTCTCTGAAAAGTAGATGCAACAACTGACAAAACAAAAATGAAACCAACAGAGTGGGAGGAAATATTTGTAAACCATATACCTAATAGGCTGTTAATATCCAAATTATGCAAGTTACTTTTACAACTCAATAGCAACAAGAAAAAAAAATCACCCATCTAAAAAATGGCCAAAGGTCCTAAGTAGAATTTTTTGGTAAAGAAAATAACAAGTGGTTTTAGGATTGTGATTTTATTTTTTCCTGGAACAGGCAATTGCCTGTGATGGGAATGCAAGGCAGGGTAGAGAATCTAACTAACACCCATAGACCAGCTCGCCAGTTTAGCTCACTTGTGTCTCCACCTCTTCAGATGAGGCTGCTTCCACTTTTTTAGCTCAAAGAGCCTTATGAACTGGGGCTGGGATTGCGCTTTGATTTTTTCCAGGTTGATTGTGGCAGGTGATTTTGTTAGATACCTCATAGTCAAGTTGGCCCCCATAGTCAAGTTGTATGCACGTCCTAATTCTGCCATCACCTTATCCTGTGTTTCTTGTGACAGATTCTCCTTCTTTAGGGCTTGGTTTCCTTAGCCATGAAATAGTGGAATATGACAGCTCCCACTGAACTAAACAGGGATCACCTGTTGTGAAGAGGACATGAAATAAGAATTGCAAAATCTCTTTGAAATTTGTGAACAAAAGACAGATACAGCATGCAGATTTTATAAACTGTGATTCTGGATCACGTTGTTGCATAATCATAGAAAGAACTAGAGAAGCCAAACAGAGAGGAGGCTAGAGGCAGGGATGGCAATCCCCTTGCCATATTGTCAAAAGGAAGAAAGACAGTCCATGTGTGAGGGAGGAGACACCATTGCAGAGCTGCTGCCAGCCCCTCTAGGACCCCAGATTCAGAAGACTTTGGAAACAAAATTGAGCACCAGCTCCATAACTGTACTATTCATGATCAAATCTGAACGTATCTTCTCACAACAGAAGTTTAAGGAACATAACCTGAGATGAGAAATAATGTAAGGTTTGATGACTGAATCTTGGTTTTCTCACTTGCAGTATTTTCTGGTGATCCTTACCCATGTCTAGTTAACTATTTAAGCACCCACTTCATAATCTACAGAACATAATAATCTACAGAACAAGGGGGATTTGGGCACATGACTCATGGAGTTGTAGGCAGGGACAGCTGCAGTGTTTTCCGTGGAACTCTCATAGATTTCATGGTCTCAATAGCAGTTGGCTCTGCCACTGACCTACTTATTCATTTTTTTATTCCCTCATTGATTCAGAACATCTCCCGGTCTTGGATTGATGCCTGCACCCAGGAGTCATTAACAGTTCAGGGCTTTTTCCAGGTAAAAAGCTGGTTCATAAAAACCATTACCAGCAGTAGTTGAGAGAAGTAGGAATACATTACTGTACCTTTGTCTGCATATCAAATGATTTCTTTATGGCTTACCAAGTACTGGAAGGGGCAGGTCCTTCTGCTAGCTCAGGATGCTTTTCCTTCAGATGCCTGGATATGGAGAGGGCTTCACTAAGCCAGGACCACCAAAAGAAAGAAAAAAGACCATAATAGGCCTGTTCTCTTTTCCTCTGTGAAAATGCTCCCTGAGGTACCATATAATCAGAGCAGGGCTGTGACAGCAAGCATGTCTCTGCTTTCCCCACATCCCAACCGTAATACAGCATGAGAAGCAATTAGAGCTTGTTCTAGGTTGTTTGTAAGATGATTATCATAGCCATTGAAGGGACATTTCAAAACAGTGGAGTTAAGGATTATGACGTGTTCCACATTTCTAAAGCTGCTGTGCGGGTGATGCTGAGAAGAGACTAAGATTCGGGGACAGACAAAGCCTACACATCACCCCTGCCAACAAGGCCCAGGCCTTGCTTGTTCTCACTGTGGCTGGCATACCTGAGGGCAGGAAGGCCAAGTGCCATCTTCTCTGCAGAGGTCTCAGCAGAGGAGGCAGGGCACTGGGAGGTGGTCCAAGCCTGGGGCTCAGCCACCCTGCCCTGTTTCCTGAGACATTGTCAAAAAGCCCCTTGGCATCAGACATCCTCACAGTTAAACAAAAGAAAGGCTTTGGCTGTGGTCCTTCTGCTCCATCCAGCAGCACACAAATGCTTGACTGAACTCCATCTGGAAAATCTTTAACCCCAATCTTCCACAAGTGCATTTAAGCCCGCTCTTATTCATAGGGAGGAGAAAACAAGCTGGTCAGCTTGCTGTCCAAACTCGTTCACCTGCCTTTCCTCTATAATTCTCTGTAAACACCATTCTTCCAGCTCCACAGGCACAGAAACACAAGGTTTCCTTGTTCCATTCCCTTTTGTTCATTACAAGGAGTATTTATTTAACATGTGCCTACCACGTGGGGAGGATTGTTCTATGAGGTTGGATCACATATGTAATAAAACAAAGATTCCTTCCCCAATGGAACTTACTTCATCAATACTTAAATAACATAGGGTGCTAGAAAGTGCCAAGTGCCAAGGAGTCAAGGAAGTAGAGCAGGGTAAGGAGGATCAGGGCTATTAAGGAGCCCATCCCTCTGACATGGACTATGGCAGTGGGGTCTTTGCTGAGGGTTTCGTTCTCCACTCAAACCTCAGCTACGATGTCATCACTGAGCTAAGCATAGATCTCACAGCGCCCCGTCATGGACATAACCCTGTTACAATCCCTTATCCTAGCCCTGCATTCATTGTCCTCAGCTTGTTTGTTGCTCTCTTTTGTGAAGCCTGTGTCCCAGCCACAGTGAACTCCTGCCGCTATTCCCAATACATCGTGCCCTTTCTTGCTTTATAGGATGATATTTTGGGGGAAAGCAAATGAATATTGATTAACCTTTGCTCAAAGCCAGAACTTCTTACAAACCTTTATCTAAGACTTCTATAGATTTCAAACAATGCTGTGATATATAGATCAGGTAAGGAAACACCAGCTGTCTTCCTCAAGTCACTCGCTAGAATGTGCTGGAGACAAGACTTAGATCTCATCTCTCCAAGTCTTTCTGAGTTTCTCCCAGGTCACACATCTTATTATAAATTCTTTCCTTGATACCATATTGAAACCCACTGAGAAAGCTGCGCTGATTCCCCTGTGTGCTGTCACTGTGGCCAGCAGAAAACTTCACATGGACTAGGGCAAAAATACTATTTGTACTCAATTTCTCTGAATATAATCGAATTAAGTTGAACAAGCTTTTATAAAGCTACTAATTAACTGATCTTTCTGCAGCCTCCAGTGTAGATTTTAATCTATTAATTCTGTTTGTCAGCCCTTCAGTAGTCTTCATGTGCCTCTCCTGACTTCCACCCTTTTTCTCTGAAACTCTCCATGAGCCCAGGGCCATGCTGATGGAGAACTTTTTCAAGGTTGACATGGCAAATTAGTTATCGGTGGCTTTCCATTTTCTTTTCTTCCTGGTTTCCCTTTCTGTCTCATTTTTCTGTTTGAGATCCCCCTATTGAGAATCATTTCAATACACAAACTTCACTCATCAGGACATATCCAGAGCCCTTGGAGCAACCACGAGGCCAGATCTCAGGGGTTCTTCATGCTGGGGTCTCTGGTCCTCTTTAGCTGGAGAGATGGGAGGTCTTTCCAACTTCTCTGGGCCTTGGTTTTCTAGGGAACTGCACATATGATTTTAAAAAACCCTACAAGATCTATATGGTGCAGTTTTCATTGTTTAATTAATGAGTAAATATTTACTTGTTGTATTAATACATAAAATTTAAATCCTATAAGATATTGAATCACTTCAGAAGTTCTCTCCAGTGTTCCACCTGAGGAACACCTGGCATACCTAGCCTGACTTGCTTTATGCCCACTTAAAGCAACTTTTTGTTCCTCACAGGTTTCTAGTGCTTGGCATGCACTTCTTAAGATGGGACTCATGGATGGAGGAGTGGAGATCTTATCTTTTGAAAACCACACTTGGAGAAGGAAATGGGTGCTAGGGGACTTAGATGTTTCTCACATGTCTTTTGCTTCTGGAGGTGAAGAGCTTGAGAGTCCACTGATGCAAACCTTGGGTCATCCTGAAGTTCAAGTTCTATAATTTCAACATCTTCTGTGGTATCTGGCCACTTTCCATGTTCCCTCCCTCAGTTGCTGCCAAGGCATAAAAAGCCACCAGTGGCCCACAGATTCAGCCTTTTCAGATGGAACTTCTGGTAAAGGGGGACAAGTTGCTAAATAAATAGAATGTATTGTAAGTGTTGATAGATTTTCTGTTCTGTCCTGGCATTCTGCTCAGTGGAGGATTACTGCTGTGTGTGTTTAAATGTGACAGCTGTTTCATTCACTCCCTGGTGTGTTGGAGAAGCTGTGATAAAGCCAGCGATATGCCTTCAGAATCCTTAAAGTGAAATCCTGGAGGGAAAAAAACACCCGCCTTCCAACCCTCTCTGTCCCCATATCCTGTTCATCTCTTGCGTGGATCTTCACTTATAAATTTTATCTTTGAATTTTAATACTTTAATGTTCTGGATGAGAAATACCCTGAGAAGACCTTCCAACTCTGGTTGCTGGGCATCCCTGAAGCAGTCAGCTTCATTTTGGTACCCTGTGTGCAGAGGGAATGCAGAGCATTTAGAAATCCTAATTAAGGAACATTTAGGAAAATAGGCTGATGAGGGGCAAGATTAGCAATGAATTTCACTGTTGCCTGCCTTGGATTTTCTGTTTAATTATTACAAGGAGAGCTGCCAGCAATGCAGGGGCTGAAGGTTTGATGGTGAACTACACTGACCTGGATTTCTGTTTCATCAGATTTCATTTAATTCAGGCAAAGGAGGCAATTTCTTAGATCCTAGAATTGTTGAGTGTTAACCTGCAGGCCACAAGAATGAGAGGAAAGCATGTATTTTATCATGAGCTCTACTGCTTCTCAGAGACATAATCCTGCCTGCATCCCAAAGCCTTACTGTTTGGGGAAACAGGGAGAGTTGGGACCTATTGTGCCCCACTGAAGATTTAAATGAGCTGAATAATTGACTCAAGATTATCCTATTTGAGATTGAGAGAAGGCCCAAGAAAGTTCTCCTAATGAGATTTAAAGAAAAGGACTTTGCTGCCTCTGGATCCCTCCAGCTTTTTTGAACTATCTGAGTTTGGTTCTGGTGATCTCAGTGGATGACTCAATTTATCCAGCTGTGCCTAAGAGCTATGCTTAGTGTGGGCCTGGGGTTCTGCTTCTTGCCTGTGCTTTCAGAATCAGCTAATTTCTCTGTTTCCTCAATGGAAAAAATGATAATACGAATTCCCATTCCACACAGAGCTTATAGAGCTAAATAGGAACATACCCAATGTAAGATTTAGCACATAGCATGTTTTCAATAACTGTTAGTTGATTTAAAGGCAGTTCCATTCCACATACTTGGGGAGGTGAGGAGTCTTTCTGGAAAAAGCCAAGGAATATCCCATTTCTGAGTGTGCCTGGATTCTGATAAAATGAGAGCAATCAGCATAAACATAAAATGCATTACTAAAGAAATACAAAATTGGGGCCAGGGATTTAGCTCAATGGTTCTGCCGTCTGCCTTGCAAGTACAAGGACCTGTGTTTGATTCCCGGTACCCCCCCCAAAAAAACCCTAGAAGAAACACAAAGTTAATACATTGTGACATATCCATACAGTGGAATACTTCTTAGAAGTGAAAAGCAAAGAGCTATTGATATATATCCGAACCCACATGGGTTACCATTCTCTTTAACAAGTACTCAGCCACTTGCAGTCACTCAGTGGTAAACCTTAGGGACTGACCTCACACTGTCAACTCTCGTGTCTATCCAAGGTGACAAACTCATAACCCTCAATAACTCCCTCTTTTCTTTACCCTTTGGAAAAGATATGATAGCATTATTCCTAGTAATATGAAGTAAATTAAACTTCCTAGGAGGTGGGAAAACTACATATTGTATGGATCAATCTATATGGTGTTCCAGAAAACAAAACGTTAGAGACCAAAGAGGGATCTGTAGTTGTCAAGCACAAGACGTGAAGGGAGGGGACTGAAGCAGAGCACAGTGGTTTGGAAATAGTCTCTGTCTTATTTATGATGGTCACTATATTTGAAATGCACACTTTTTAAGTGTTTTTTAATTCACTCTTTGAAGGTGAATTTTATTGTATATAAACTGTACCCCAATAAACATGAGTTTTAAAAAAATTTGACAAGTATCTATTTTTTCCTTCCCTTCTAGAAAGATGTCTTTCTACCACTGTATGAGGTTTGGGGTCACGAAAAGCCATCCTTAGAACCTAGGCCCATTAGATCCTTAAAATTAGATTCTTAAGAAGTCCCTGAACGGGGATGAGGGACTTTTAAATCACATATGACTCCATGAAAATGTTTGAATATGTGTGCAAATGAACTTTTCTGAAAAGGTGTCTCAATTTCTTTCAGAAGATCAAAAGTTATTGTGATTCTTATATGTAAGAATCATCCCTAATGTGAGAACAATGGGAAAAATGAAGGAATGAAGGAGAGAAGAAAGGAAGAGAAACTATGAATCATTTTTCCAGAAGAAAAAATAAAGTGAGAGTTGCATGAGTTTGTCACCATGGATGGACAGGAGGAGACACTAATTTGAAGTCAGTCATAGAATTACTACCCTTAGTTGGTCATCCTTACTAAGACAGTGGGAATTTATATCAGGTAGGTTTCTGTGGCCCCTTTGTGTGTCCTTTGATCTGACTCCAAGGTCGTATCAGGGAAAGAGGAGTGAGACTTGTATAAAACCTCCCTCATCTGATCACCTAGTTCTTTGCACAGTGTCTGTGAAGGTTTGAAAATGGTCACAGGAAAAGGAGATCACCAAGGGTTGGTAGAAAACCAGATGCCAGCACAGCTTAATGGAATCCATGGTATTGATCCAAATGCCAAATGCATAGCCTTGCAACTGTATTGAAACCTTCGCGCGGGGAGCTAGCTCAGAAAAGGCCACAGCTGCTAATTTGCAAAACTATCAGGGTCTCAGAAGTTATTGGGGACCTTTGGGAGATATATCACTAGGAACCTGTTTAATAACCACAGCACTCTCAGGCCTTCACGAGATATTTCTATCCAGAAAAGTCAGCCCTGAAAATATGCTCCTGCTAGCTCTGCTGTTCTATCACAAGTTTCCAGACCGGAGCATCACTTTCTGCCTTGCACACTGTGAGTAATTAGTCAATTTGAGACACTGATGAGGATGACAACAGTAATAGAATGCAGCAATAAGAGGCCAGCTGGGCTCCTCTATGGCACTGAAAGAATGGGTCATTTTGGATAAGTCATTTTCTGTGCTAGGACGTTCACCTACAATGCCTGCCCACAAAGGTCTGATTCATGTTAATGAAATACCAAGGAAAGTCCTCCCCAAGCACAGACACGGCTGTAATAATGTTTGGAGGGCTGTTTCCACTGTTCCCTGTAGACCTCAACAGACACATATGCAAGGATTAACAAAAGCACCCTCGTCTATACTTGATCACCCTGTCCTAGACTCTGTGCTGTTAATGTTGACAGTATCTGTCCCACCAATCCCAGTGCTGACCTTCATTTCTAAGCTGGAAATTCTGATAAGAGAATGTCCAAAAGGCCAGGTCATGTCCTAAAAGGCTAAAATGACCTCCTTGCTCTCTGGTCATATTTTTAAACTGCCAATCATAATTGATATTTCTGAGCAGAAGAGTTAATATGTAGGACAGGAAGAAATGAGTGTCAGGGCTGGGGAGCTGACAAGAATAGAAAGGGATTTGAATATAATACCTTTGTCCTCAGGTGCTTAGACATGGATATACAAGTTTAGATAAATAATGAGAATGGACATTATAGTATCTGGGGATAAAATACAAGCTTGTCAAATACTCCAAGGCTAGGAGTTATGGGATGAAGACTGAGGCACTGTCACACACACACACACACACACACACACACACACACACCACACCCTACAGATCAGAAGACACAGGCTCCTCGAAGGGATGCCAGGGATGGTTATATATGCCAAGAGGACCTGCTTGCCTGGGAAGAAGCTAACATGGACACTTCATGGATAAGGGGAATGTAAGAATAAGAATAAAAGGAGAAGGTAATGGTGCAATATCTTTGCTAGAATAGATGACAAATTTCTCAGCTAGACAGAAGTAGTGGATGGTAAATTTTTTATCAAGCAACTAAATGAGCAGAAAACATGATCCCCTGACAGCTGGAAACTTAAATTACCACTTATATATATGGTAATTTTCTCTAAAATATAAGAACCAACAAATGATATGGTTAGTATATGATACAGACAAAAAATAATTGTTAGTGACATGGGATTGATAGAGATTTAGGAGAAAGTGGCCACACAATCCTTATGTTCCTAATTTCTAGAGAATAAAAGGCTGGGCTGACAAGCTATATTTTTAGATGGAAGCTACCAAGACATTTATAAAAAGATAAACATGATCTTGCAGCAAGAGACACAGGACAAAGTTGCAAGACATTCTGTTAAGCCAAAAATATCCCAAACAACGACAATAATGACAACAACCACAAAACACTTGAAATCAGTGTTGTTGTTCTGGGAGTTCACTGAGCAAACAATGGAAATAAAAAAATAGCCAGTGATGAATATAAAAATCTGGCACCCCTAAATACTAGAAAGGTTAATGTGCAAAATGAACTTGCGACAACGACATCTCTTTGGAGACAAAAAATACTGAAAACGGATCAGGCCCATTTAGTCTCCTGATAAAATGGACATCGTGATAGAATATTGTCTTATCTAACACAAACAAACTTTGCAATCCTTTTAATTCTCAGATTATCAGTTCTTCTGTGAAAAAGAAAGATCTTTATGGTGAAAATGTCAGACCCGTTAATGTTAGGAAGGAGACAAGGCTGTGACCCCTCACCCGAGGGATGGAACTGGGGACCTTGCACTTGCGAGGCAAGTGCGGTGCCACTGAGCTAAATCGCAGCACTGAAGTTATTTTTGAGACAGTGCATGCCTGCTTTGTTCTCTAGGCAAAGGGATGTTTTATGAAAATGAGAGGGTAGCCTCAGTAACTAAGGTCAGAAATCTTTGAGAAATCCTGGAGAATGGGAGGAATGCTGGAAATCAGACAATAAATGTATTAGTTCATAATTTTTAAAACCAATAAATTTTCTTTGGTGAATCCAGAAAATTCTGTATTCTCTGACTCTACTCACAGAATGGATAGGTTTTAATAAAGTATTAAAAGCTCTTATCTTGTTAAATATTTTATCAGTGACTTGGACAAACACTGAATCTGTGGCTGATTTACACTAGAAAGTTATGTGGTATCTGGAATGATAGAATCAAAATCCAAAAAAGATTTAAATAAGGGATAGTGGTGCACCATCTCTAACAAGATAAGGTTTAATGGATGTGAGCTTAAGGTCCTAAAACACAACACAAAAATACACACTCGGTTATCCGTGAGTTTTAAGGTTTATTAGGGGCTTGTCAACCAAAGAAGCAACAAGAAACATTAGCCACCCCTGGGGTCACAAGTGCAATATGAATAAAAAGGGGATGCGTCAGCCAAAAAATCCTGGTCAAATCTCAGGAAGAGGAAGAGGAAGGCTCCATTCCATGCTCCTCAGATCAGGTCTGAAACATTGCATTTTCTTTTGGAGGGTCATGTTTTAAATGCCACACATAGTAAATAGAGAACATATTTTTAAAAATGGAGCAAATTCACACTTCTGTGAATCTCTTTAATATCAGGATCAACAGCAGCAAACAGGATTCTCATTTCTGCTTTTGCATTCAAACACAAGCCATGCAGTTGGAAAAGGAGTATTTTAAAGCCTTATGATTAATTGTAGATATTCTTGATACCACACTAAAATGCAAATGTTTTAATTTCTTAAAGGTTTGTTGCAGTGAGAATCTGAAAACATATAGATGCATATTTCATAATTTGTTACATTAAACTCTACGGCTCTTATTCCTTCTATTTGTAACTTTGTATCTGTTGACTATCATCTCCTCACCTGACTCTTCCTGATCATACAGTGTTTGTTTAAATAATATAATGTCCTCTATACTTATGCATGATGCTCCAAATGATAGGCATTTCTTTTTCATGGCTGAGTAGTATTCCATTGCAATACTATATTTTCTTTATTCATTAAGGTGACTAACAACATTCATTGCACATTTCAAGATAGCTAGAATGTCCTCACCATAAAGAAATGATAAATAGTTGAGGTGAAGAGTATGCTGATTACTTAAACACTATTGTTATACATTGCATATAAATACAGAAATATTACACTGTTCCCTATAAATATGCATAATTATTACATGACAATTAAAATTAAAAATCTATGAATATCTATTTTGTACTTTGAAAAAAACCTCCTAACCATTTATGATTTTGTAGGATCATGCACTGGTTGTTTATAAAATACTGGTTTGTTAACTCATTTGAATATTCCTAATGTTGGCATGTTTTCCTATAAAGCATAAAAAAAAAGCCAGATTCTCTATTATTGTGGTTATCCCAAGTTCTTGGTAAATGACAAAAGTTTTCTAAAATTCTGTTTTCCTTTGAGTGTTTTGTTTTTATCATTGGTGACAAATACTATCAATTTTCCTTGAAATAATAGGCTTGGTTCATTCATTTTGTTTCTATTTTAAAGGTCAAACACCCAAGTATGAATAACCATAGTTTTTTGGTCTGTCATTCTTTCAGGGAAAAAAAATGATGCTTTAGGTAAAAAGTCTCTAGTTCAGCACCTCAAGTGATTGCGCAAATGTTTCTTTGAGAAAACCATCAGACTTTGGTTATGCTGTATAAGTGCTTTGTGTATATTTCCTATTTTGCAAAGTACAATGTAACAAAAGACATGAAATCAAAGATCAAAACTTAATAATACTAATAATTTTTACTTTCTTTTAAAGATAAATCATAGGTGAAATTGGCTTTTAAAAAATGTCCTGGAAGGACAAGACAATGAAGAACAATGGCTACTAGTCCAACTGTCATAATTCTTGTTAAGGTGCCAGTATTGCTTTTGACATCTTCGTGAAAATGTCAATACAATGCACAGGGCAAATAATGTCTTAGTGGTTTTATGAAAATTGTTTTAATCTCATAGAACCCTGAGAAGGTCTAAGGCATCCCCAGGTGTTTATGAGAATTGCTTCTATAATATAATGTGGCTTGGAAATCGTGGATCAGCTAATTTTAGTTCTCACCTTGTTATTCTGTGATTCTCCTTAATCTGATCAAATACCTCTTACTCTGGTCATGTGATTTACATGTTTAATTTTAAGCACAATTTCTATGTTCAATTGTGCTCAGTCCTAAGAAGGGTAGCCTACCTGCTACTTTGGTTTGGCAGTGAAAAAAGAGATTGTAAAAAGGAAACACAGGAGGAATGCTTAGGTTTAGCTGCATCTGCTCAGAAGCAGCCACACGGTCATGCACAGACACAGAGGATGAGCAGAGAAGCTGCCTGCTCTGGGCGCTCTGGCAAGACTTTCCTGAAGGCCAGATAGGTATCAATCTCCCTTAGCGAGGGTGCACCAGAAACCCAGCTACTCTTCCTGCAGTGCATAGTCCTGGGGCTGGAGTGTGTCAGTTAGCATGTTTTGGGGATGGGGAATAAGGGATCAGGAGTGGTGAGTTTGCAAAAGTCCAGGTGACTTTGATCTGTATATTGGTTAAAATCCATTGTCCTGAGCAATAGAGTGAGCAAAAGCATCACCAGATAATCACATCTGAGCCTAGAGACATTGGTTTACTTATGTGGATAGTGAGAAGGAAAAGATGGGCACTTCCTCTTGCATGACTGGGAAAGAGGCTTCAGGAC
Source organism: Heterocephalus glaber (assembly GCF_000247695.1). Next base: position 1,680,064 of record NW_004624812.1, read on the forward strand.
TCAGAAACAGCCCTGAGGCTGGTCAAGTTAGGGCTTTCAAGGGTATGGCTCTGATCTGAGTTGTTCAGTGGAAGGATACATTTTCAAAGTCCCAGGAGCTCTTTCTTTTGTTATAATATCCTTATTTAATATCACTCTATTCTCCAGCAAGATATAGGTAAATGGGAGATAAGAGTAAAAAAGAAAACCAAAAAATACTACTGGAAACCAATAGCTGTCCACAAGAACATGTTTGAGTCACAGTTGCTACTTTCCTTTCATCAGTTTAACTTTCAGTCACTCAGGTAAGAACACTTGGAGTGGAAAATCCATTAATATTGAGGCCTGCAACTGGCTAGAAGCACAAACTGTGCAAAGTGAAGTATTGTAGCTCCCTGTTTTCTCAGTGTTATAACTCAATCTGCTAAAGACATTGCAAAGAAAGCAGGAAAGCTCTTCTCTCAATTTTTCACAAGTGACACCAAATACTCTGTTCCTGACAGATACATGGGCCTAGTTTATTTTAGAAAAGATTCAATGATGGACTCCAATGGGCACAGCCAGAAAGATCCAAGCACTGATGAGCGTCATCAAATATTTCCAATCAAAATATTTGACAAGCACAATGTCCATTTCTTTAGATTTTTAAAAGGAGCCCAGAAAATGGTGATCCTAGTTTTTCCTGTTTCATATGGAATTATGCAGTTTGGATAAATGGCCACTCTGACTCACGTAGAGGTCCTGCCCTCTGATTGCTTTTTTCAGTTTTAACCTCAGAGGAAATGATTCCTCTTCCAAATAACTTCAATTTAGCCATGCAACTGCCAGGAGTGGAACTGAGTGACTTTGGTACTGTACAAACTAGCACAGAGCATTTTCTCGAAACAGGGTTGTTGCTCTAGTGCAAAACTTACTTATATTACATCACTCATTCTCCTACCTAATATGGACATCATGCTAAAACAGTTAAAGCAGAACAAATGTCAAAATAGGTGATACTTTGTGAATAACCTGAATTGAATCTAGTGATATTTAACACCTATCAAAAACATGCTACGATTAGGTGTTGTCTAACTATGAAGGTGTATTCTGAGAAAGACACCATTCATTGATTTCTTCCTGCAGGAATATCAAGAAGTGCACTTACACAAGCCTAGATAGCCTTACCCACTGCAAAGGCTAACTCCATGGTAAGTATATTCCACACAGGAGCTTAGTGCTCCCAGGGCCATGATATGCAAAGTAGTGTGAGATTAAACCAAGCACAAGAGAAAATGCTGCAATCAAGATACAGTGAACAGAAGAGGCATGAGGCTCCCGCTGGCATAACATTGTAGAGAATTCTGTTCTATAGTAAATTTTTTCATATAAATAGAAAGGATATATTCTGAAATAATGATAAACATATCATATCATAAATACATAAACCAGGAATGGTTGTTTATTATTGTCATCAAGTATTGTGCACTATTTGTAATTGTGTGTGCTTTACTTTTATGCAACTGGCAGATCATTGAGTTTTTCTATGCCAGCATCATCGTAAATGTTCGAGCAATGCATTCAGCTATGTTCAGAGGCCTAGGATAGGAATTGTTCAGCTCCCTTGTAATCTTATGGAGCTGTTGTCCTATACATGGCTCATCATTGACCAGGTGGATTAATGCAACGCATGATCCCAGCACTGGTCAGACCACTTTCAGGTCTTGTCTCTTTTACAGGTCTCAACAGCCTCCTGAGGTTGGTATTATTAATGTTATGCTTTAAATAAAGAAATCAAGGCACAAGTAAATTAAATGAGGAAGCTACAAAGCTAGTGAGCTACAGGATTATAATTTACACCCCAGGCATTCTGGCTACAGAGCTTCTACTATTAATAAAGGTACTCTGCCTCTACTTGACCTTGATTACTCTGATGACTGTTACGATTTTTACTAAGTATTTTAACACTGGTCTCATATACTAATTGTAATATGATTTTCAGGTTTATTTTCTCCCCATTTTTCCATGATAATACATTTCATGAGATGTTACAAGCAGCATGATACTCTTTAATAAGTGTTTTTGGACTATCTGAAATGGGGGAAAGTGTTTCTGGTATAAAGTTATATTCAGGGCTTTAATTTATAGAAGATACAGTATGACACATGTGTGCTGCATTACACAGGTCATGTACCACACTGGCTTCCTCTTGATAAGGGAGTAGGCTGTGTTCTCGGTCCAAGCAGGGCCCAGACACTCTTTCCTTTTCACATTGAGTGTAGGGACCGATAAATACACACTGGTGCCAGCTTCTCAACACTCATGAGACCCTACAAAATATATTATCTTACAAAGCGTGAGTATTTCTCTCTCTCTCTCTCTCTCTCTTTCTCAATAGAACAATTAACTGTCTCCTAGGATTGGCCTTTCTCGTTAGTTTTCTCAGGCTAGGCCCCGTAGCTTTCTATCTGGAGGAAGCTGACTGGTAGCTTTTGTTTACCTCAAAGCATTCTATCAGAGGCATACATATTATGAAGGTCCTTTGAGATATCTCCAGAAAAAAAAGACAATAATTTTGTTTTCCCTTCTTCTAATGGATCCATTTTTTGTTCCATTTGCATACTCTTTTATTTCCATGCTCATTTATCTTCAGAGATATTTATTTATTTATTCAGTACTAGGGACTGTACCCAGAATCTTCACATGAAACTAATCCCCAGCCCATTTTTATTTTGAAGCAGGGTCTAACAAAGTCACTACATTGACGGGGCTGGGCTCAGATTTGCAATCCTCCTGGCTCAGCCTCCCAGGTGCTAGGATTACAGGTGTTATCACATGCCCAGCAGCTCCGGGGATCTTTATGACTGCCCAGAAGTGGTATGGAATGTAAACTTTGTACTTGCTCTGAATCTGTCCAGACACTCAAACTCTTGAGGCTGCAGCTGTCCTTGTACCCTCGTCTCACATAGCGGTGTCCCTTAGGCTAGGACATCTTTTCTGTGACTGAACTTTGGCAGATGCAGTATTCAAATAATTATGTACTGGGATTTGTGTCCTTGTGTATTCTTCTCCCACACTGAACAGGGCTGGCTTCTTCACTCAGTAATACAGTGTGGAACAAGGGTACTGCTACTGTGTAAGACCAGGTCAGCCAAAACACTTCGGGTTCTGCTTGCCTTTTCTTGGAAAATTCACTGCCGAGCAGGTGGGCTGCTGTTCCATAAGGTCTGAGCAGCCCTCCAGGGGGGACCCACATAGCAAAAAGCTGGGCTTCCTGTTGACACCCAGCCTTGGCTTAGCCATGGGAACGAACCGCCTTGAAAACAAATCCTGCAGCTCCAGTCAGGCAGGGTGATGGCAGCCTTCCAACTAAGTGGCTTTCAAATTCCTGATGCACAGAAAGTGTAACACACAAATTTTGAAATAATTATGCACTAATAGATGACTAATAGAGAGTTTGCCATCATCTCCTACCTTCCTACTACTGCAACCTGCTTAGCAGTCCCCATGGTTAGTCTGCTGCAATCATGGAAGAATTTTCTGACTTCTTCCTCTAGGGAAAGAGCTAAGGAGACTTTCGAATCCCCCAAATCCAGATCTCAGGCTTGTAACCATTAAACTGATGAGCATGGGTTACTAAGAGTACCTAGCCAGCTTTACTAAATTGTCTCTAGCAATCACTTTGAATACTGGCTTATTTTCAGCAGTTGAAAGAGGTCCTATCCATTGTAAAAATAAAAATTTCTGCTGCAGAGTAGGAAGACCTTTCACAGGTTTGGTGTTAGACGTATCTATTTTGAATCCTGGGTTGTCCTCTTACTAACAATGAAGATTAAATAATGCATTCAAGGAATGAAAGGTTGTGTTGCATACATGATATCACATCTCTGAGCTTCAGTTTTAAAGTTTTATAATTGAGATACTATTTATCTTGCAGGGCTGTGTAAAGATTAAGTGATAAAGTTAAAAAATAAATCTCACAAAACACTGTGTCATACAGATAATGAGAATTTAATAAATGATGACCCTCATTAATAGTAAGAGAAGACCTTAGACAACAAATAAAAATTGTAAAACTAGCTTATTTTACTGTAGAGATCCTAGGTTTGATTCCGAGGCCATGTGAATCTGATTGCCAAGTTGGGGAGGAAGGTGTCTCCGTTTCTTGACGTACAGTTTTCAGAATAGCCAGTGTCTGGCCAGCGGAGTGCGAATAGATATTGGAAAGGCATCATGTATTTGGGATGAAATTGGGCAGGAGTAGATGAGACTGGTTCGAGTATGTGATATAAGAAGCCAGCCATACATGATAGTACAGAAGAAGACAGGAAAAGCCACGGTGATGACCCTGGTTTTGATTTTTCATGCTCAACTGTGTAGACATTGTGGGCTGAATGATTATTTTTCTTCTGACCTGTCCTGTGCATCACAGGGTGCTCATGAGGTGTGATAAAAATATGGTCAGTGTTTAAATTAAATGAAGTTATAATAAAAGACACATTGCCATTAGTTACCCTCAACATATTTCTCTTTGCTTCACATACACTCATCTCATTATTCTTGCCACTTTCTGAAGCTGTTCTGCACCTCCTCTTTCGTGAAAGTTGTCTTGATGTCCTGAATTGATTCAAAGTCAACTATGGTTATTGTGAATTTGGGAAAGAGCCAGAAGTTGTATGGTGCCAGATCTGGTGAATAAGGTGGATGAAGACATACCAGAATGTTTTTATGAGTCTCCCTTTCCATCGGATGGTGCTTGGAAGTGGCGTTCACTATAATTTTTATCATGTCTTGTAAAGACACCCAGAAGAAGACTTCCAGAACTGCTTCAGAAAGTGGCAAGAATGATGGGATAAGTGTGTTCAAAGTAAGGGTGCCTTAGTTACTTTCTTGTTACTGGGACACAATACCCGGCAAGCACAACTTAAAACAGTTGGGGTTTATTTTAGCTCACAGTTTATAGAGGTTTCAGTCCATAGTCAGCTGGCTCCAAGGCAGGGTGGAATGGCAGAGGGACATCGCAGAGGGGGCTTGCTCATGGCATGACAGGCAGGAAGTAAAGAACCATCAAGGGAGATATACCCTTTCAGGGCTAATCATACCCCTGTGACACAGTCACCTCCCAGAGGCCTCAGCTATGAACTCAAGAGTCTTTGTGAGGACATCTAGATATAAACCATAACATCTGCCCTTGGGTCCCAAGACTCACACACATCGCTTTATGCAAAATGCATTAAGTCATCTCTAAAAGTTGCATTTAATCCAGTTTCAGCATTGCTAAAAGTCCACATCCAAAGTCTCCCCTGAAACTTAAGGCAAAGTCTTAGTTGGAGGCCCCTGTAAAAATAAAACAGAAAGTTAAACTCTTCAAATACACTTAGGCATGGGACAGACATTACCATTTCACAAAGCAGAAATAAAGGAACAGGAAGGAATGAGACCATAGCAAGACTGAAATCCAGAAGGTCAAACATTAAATCCCCTACTTCCATGTCAAGCACCTGGGGCAATCTGATGAGATTTGAACTCTAAAGGATTTGGGTGACCCCACCCCTATGGCACTGCCTGTGACTGAAGCTGGCCTTTCTCTTGGGCCAGCTTTGCTCATTTCTTCTGGCTGTCCTCAAGCCTCCCATCCCCCTGGCTTTTCAACATGGTGGGGTCTCTACTGCACTTTCGGCTTCATACTCAAAGCTGCACACATTGCCCTCACAGGGGTACACTGCCTGGCCACCCAGGCCTTCTTGTGAAACTTGAGTGAAAGCCTCCCTGACTCCACAACTGTTTCATTCTTCATGTGCCTAAAACCAGCACCATATGGATAGCACTTAAGTCTGTCACCAGTTGGAACTGTAGCTGCATATTGCTGATAGTTGCAGAAGCCTCTTGAGTCCCTTGATGACTGAACATGGTGAACTGAATTCTAGAGAATCAGTTTGCATTCCCTAGGCTGCTGTGATTCTGGAGCATGGTATCCTGGGCTCTCTTTTCAAAGCAAAGTCTTTTATCTTTGCAACTTTGAGGCTGTAAAGGGTGAGGCCTTGCTAGTTCCTCATAGTTCCTCAGCACACTATTTTCTGTTGTCCTGTTCCAAAGTACTTGGTTTCCTTTTATCTTTTTTCCAAAATAGTTATATTTATTTTGTTCTATGAGTAATAATCCATTTTTCTTTCAATTTGACTATGAGAATTACTTAAAATTTTCTCCTGGGTGGTTTCAACATCTTTAACATATACTCATAATTTTTTAAGCACTTGCCTGATTTCTTTTTTTATTAATTTTATTGGTACAATTTAGATATACATAATGATCACATTCATCATAGGGAATTTGTACCTGTACGTGATATATCTTGATTCCTCTTTTTTCCCATTATCTCCTCTCCCTTCAACCCCTCTTCCCCTCCTTATTAACAAAACATCGTTTCCATTTTATCCTTCTTTTCTCATTTTTTTCTTTTCCCTTTCTTCCTTTCTCCCTCCCCACTCCCTCATTTCCCTTTTCTTTGGAACAATTTCTTGGCTTCCTTTTAACGCTAAGCTTTTCAGGAACCAAATTCTCCCCTGCTCCATTTTGACGCCCCAACTTTACTAGAACTTCCTTTCTGGCCAAACTCAAAACTATTTAAGACATTGTGCTGGCTCGTTTGCTCTTGATTCTCATTGTAAAGCTGACTAAAAGCCCCTAACAGTACCCAGGCCAAACCTGGAGGCTTGGCTGCCTTGAAACTTGCTCTACCAGATTAATTAGACCACTGCCCATAATCTCAATCTTCTCATGTCCAAAATCTCTGGACATGAGAAAGATGCAGACAAATTTTCTTCTAGAGCATAACACACATGGCCTGGAGTCCAGTTGCTGTGGAATCCTTCTTCCCAGCTGAAACCTCTTGAGCCTGGTCTTTATTGGCTGCATTGCAGTCAACATTTTGAGATTGTGAGCTCTAACTAGAATCTCCTATCGAGCTTGGCTGGGACATTCTAGGACTCCTTCTCCAGTCAGCATCTCCAAACCTTTCCAAACACTTCCCTCAAGCCAGTCCTAAAGGGCTCATAGCCAGGTAGCATCACAGCAGAAACCCAACTTCCCTAATAGAAAAAAATTTGTCTTAGCTACTTTCTCATCACTGCCATAGGACAGATGACACCCACAATTTAAAGGAGGAAAGGTTTATTTTGGCTCACAGTTTGTAGAGGTTTCAGCCCGTAATTAGCTGGCTCCAAGGCAGGGCAGCACGGCAGAGAGGAATGGCAGAAGAGGCTTGCTCAAGGTATGGGAGTCAGGAAGCAAAAAGCCATCAAGGGAGGGGGGAGGAAATATACTCTTCTAGGGCTAATCTGCTGCTGAGTATTATACTTCCATGATCCAATCACCTCTGAAAAGCCCCAGCTATGAGCTCATGAGGCTTTGAGAGGACATTTATCTATAGACTATCACAAAAGCAGAGTATTCTGAGGGGGATTAATGGCAGTATGTTTTATACTTTAATATTTTTTATTTAAACTTTCACTCTTTATTTCTATTGTATCTTGTACCAGCATCTTGGGTCTATCCACAAGTAACAATAGCACCTACCCTTTATGATTCATACAGTAAAAATATCACCAGACACTGCTACCTGTCCCTGAAGGGGGCAGTGAGAACAACTGCCTTACACCAACAACTTCACCTTTGCTGAAAATGTCACTTGTTAGAGAGGCTGTGTGCCTGGACCAGCTCACACAGCTTGATGCTCCAGAGACAGATGTAGGTACTGCATCCTTATTTAAACAGTTGAAAAGAAGCCAAGTGAATTCTGCTATAGAAAGGAAAAGGGGTAATAAAATTATCATTAAAGAGACTTGGGTGTAAAGGAGAAAAATGTATCATTGGACTGGGTCTCTGATAAGGACAGTCACGGATGCCATTCTAGTTAAAGAGCATTAACATGATTATTAAATGAGTTGGCACTGGAAAATGTTCATCACAGTGTGTGGTTCCTTGTAGGTGACCAGAAATGAGTTTTCTTCTCCTTTTATCTCATAATGACTTGGGCTTAATTCAGTGGTCCATGGGGGAACCATAGGATACGTTTTATAGGTCAGTGACATTATTATAGTGGAAAAATGACACTCTGCCTAAAGCGAATGCCTGTTGCTTTATCCTGAGAAGGTACCCTATCTCTGGGGGACATGTGCCCCAAGGGCCTGGCATGATGCCTGCTCCCTAAATGTCCTCGATTGCCATTTTCCCCCCACCAAGAAGGCTCCTCTTTCCAGAAAAGATCGGGACATAATGAGCCCAATACCGCATGATTAAAACAAAAGACACTGCAGTCCAGCAAGGTGGGAGGGCAGTGAGGAAGTGCATGAAGTGATTGGCTCCTCTGAAACACAGCCCAATTTTGAATAATACAGCTGCACACCCGATAGCTGCCTGGACGCAAACCTTTGGCAGATGGTCACCCTCCAGTGCCTCCGGGATGGGGTCACCAAGGGCTGGAACACACTTTCTGAATTGAAGCAGTGAACTGTGAAATAGGAATTGCTGACAGCTCTTAAGTATATCAAGAGAACAGCCCTATTCCTTAATACAGAGTCACTAATAGACATCTAGAAACCTATAAAACAGACAATTCCTCTATATCATCCTAGTTAAATCAATGTAGTTATATTACCCTCATCATTTTCCCTTTAACGTTTATTACATTTTGCCACAGTAATTTATTTTTTCATATCCATCAGCCGATTAAAGACTTTATTCTGAAGATACACACATCCTTGTGACCTAGTTGAAACTGACCTAAACTGTTAAGTAAAAGCAATTTGGTAAGGAGAGCTATGCCTCTCTCTCTCTCCTCTCTCTCTCCTTTCTTCCTCTTTCCTTTTCTTTATCACTTTTGTTCTTGCAGAGAGGATTACTTTTCTAGCATCACAAGTAATAGTCCACATTTACATTTTTCATACCATTGTCTTTTAGGTATTGAGACAGCTTCTTATTTTCCCCCAAATGTCCCCTTTTGTCTGGTGGAAACTCCCTATTAGCGTGTTTTATACTTTCTATTCTGCAGCCCTTACTCTTCTCTCCCTGAGTAGCACATGAGTTCCTTTTTTTTTTTTTTCTGGTACTGGGAATGGAACTCAGGACCTTGCACTAGCCTGGCAGGCATGGCACCACTGAGCTAAATCCTCCACCCATTGCATGAGTTATTGATTGGAAAGATAATCAAGATGTGTGGGCAGCTAAGCCTGGAAGATGCAGGGCTCCTTGCCTTGGGCCCCTTCTGCATTGATAGGGTGCAGAAAGAAGCTGAGGGATGCTGCCATTGGAGTCCCAGTTGGGCTCACCCCATAGAGGCAGAGTAGTTGGCTTCTTTCAGTACATCACTTAAACCACCTTCCCCATAAAGCTGCCCAGTGCTTTCAATGCAAGTTTCTATTCTTTGACACGAACCTGACAATCCACCAACCAAAGCACATGTACTCTCTTAGAGGAGTCCAGCATAAAGCCGTTTGCTGATACCAAAAGTACCATCAGGGTCCTGGGCAGTAAAGGAGAATCAGGAGGTCTCCATATGGACAGAGCTGAGGACAGAAGAACTTACCGCAAACAGATGGCATGCTTCTTCACTAAGGCAGAGCTTTTCTGGACACTTTGCAGTAGTTCTTAAACCTTCTTTAGTCACTGAGTACTTTTTCAATTGGACTCTCAGAGATTATGACCTCTGTGCAAAAGAGGAGACTTCAGAGCTCCTTTAATTACAGAAAAAGTACATACAGGAGCCCCAAAGGGAGCTCTGCAAAATTTATAATTTGGATGCATCTGAGAATTTCTAATGCTGTTACTTACTTCCATGTTCCATATGGAACAGTTTCCAGTCAAATCCTAACCTCCGTTCCTAGAGAGAGAACTCACATAAATTTATAAGCATAAGTAGGCGAGGCCTCAGTCTTTTAGTTACTGAGTTTGGCTGGCTGAGAGATTTTCGTTCATTGAACATAGTCAGGCAAACTTTGATTTACCCTTGACGTTTAATCCAAGCATCATCTCCAGAAATCTTGTTCCCAATTCCAAGTCTAATTGAAGCAGGTGCACCTCTCCCTTGCTCTTATCACACCTTTGTATATGAGTGCGCCATAACACTTATGACAACCTACTGTGATTATTATTTTACATGTCTATCTCTACCCCTGGTTTGTGAGCTTTGTGAAGTAAAGAATAATATATTTCTAGATTTATTTGGTGTTTCTGCCCACAGAAGACTGCTTAGCCCATTGCAATTTCTCATTAAAGTTTTGCTGAGGAACTAAATAAATGCACAAATGCTTGGCAACTGTATATAATTTCTCCATTTGGATAACAGATTCTAGTCAATAACACCTCTTGGGCTCCTGGACCCTACATAGCATTTCTTTTAAAATCACACATTTATATTAAATATGTGCTTAAACTATCCTTCATCTTTCTGCAAAATACCACCTCTCTCTTGCTCCAAGATTAAATACTTTGCCTTGTGATATTTGTCATCAATTTTCTCTGGGATTTACTCACATTCCAACTGGGGCATGTGTATTGTGTAAACACCCCTTCATCGTATATATTTCTGGGCAATAGTCCTTTGCAGCCATTTATAAACCAAAATTAATTTGTACCAGTGCTTTGCTGAGGTGAAATGGACATCTTTAATCCTTCCTTTGCACAAGAGGAACAAGAGAGGTGAAATGATTTAAAAGTAACCATGTCTTAGATCAGTGTTCAGGATTGGTAAAGGGATTTAGTGCTTCCAAGACTTATACTTTAGCCTCTGGGTCCTGCTCCCTCAAATATATTATGTATTTGCTCAAGAAAGTCATATTTACAACATTTTGCTTACTCAGAAATCCTGTCCATAGTCAAATATTCTCATAGACAACCTAGATTCTTCCACTCACATCCTCACTCCCCAAATGCAATATGTTCCAGAGTCCTTTAGCTCCTTTGTTTAGCATTTCACTCCACAGGGGTCCTTTGTAATTAAGTATGTAGTGGAATCTTGCCAATATTCTTCATTTGATCTTAATAATAAGAAAATTAAGTGACTGGAACAGAAAACATACACGCAGTCTGTTTCTTAGTTTATCCTGAAATCAAACTCAATCTCAAATCCTAACCTTAAATTGGAATCCAAAGAATAAAAATTTTCAGAAAATGAGATAAATCCAATAAGCTAGCACCTTAATCAACACCATTTGACTTTAAGATTAGCCAGTCAACAATATTGACAGTTTAACCTTTACCTGGGGTATATCCCACTTTTGGAATGCATGCATCTCTCATTATTTTCTGCTCTGTATTTATATATTTGTATTTATGCCAGCTGTTATGGATATGGATACTTGAGGAAAGCAATTAACAACCAGCTGCCTTAAATCATTTCCTGAATAAAGCAGCATAAATAAACATGTATTCCTCAACCATGGTTTCCAGACACCTCATAATACAGTATTCCCTCTATTTCAATGCAAGTTTTAAAACTCTATCCTTGGAATAATAAAAACTAGCATTTAATGATCTCTGGCTGTGTATCAGGCAGTGGTTGATGTTGAACACATACATAAACTCATGTGTTCCTTCTAACAAAATGAGGAAATGACCTGAGAAGGTGGAAGCCTGCTCAAAGATCACATTGATCTTAAGTGAATGGTCATGAATTTGAACTCAAGAAGTCTATACAGCCTACATACCAAAACCCCTTATTACAATGGTAAAGAGTTGTATATTCACTGAATCTTAAAGTCAGTGGACTCTATTGCTTTGTTATTCAGGGTCATTTATAGAGCACAACTTCAGCATCACTTGAAAGTTTGTTAGATATGCAGTATCCCAGTCCCTCCCTGAACTACCATACCATAATCTCCACTCTACCCGGTCCCCCAAGTCATTCACATGCACATTGATGTTTAAGAAACGTGCCTTTACATCTCATTTAGCTGTGCAACCTTAGAGTCCCATGAAGTCGAGAGGACCCAAGAGTGTTGGAGGAATTTTTATTTTTAGTTGCCATACCTATGTTAACACTATCTTTCCAGTATATAAAATCTCATGCTCAACAATCAGAAGTTTCATAAATAACCCCATAGCTTCTCATGTTAGTAGCAGACCAAGAGGAATAGGATCATTCTGTTTCACATTCTATTTCCAAGCTTCTGCATTTATTTGACTCTGTCATTATCAAGAATAAGAATTGCCTGAGGAATGGGTATGTAGATAACACTAGCCTCTGTTACCCTAGAATATTTGTTTGAAGTGTAGCTCCCTAATAGTAATGAAGAGGAAGAAGGATTGAGTCCTGCCAATTTAATGGTACTGTAGTCTTCCTCTCTCTTATCCACAGGGCATAAGTTTCAAGGCCCCAGGGGATGCCTGAAACTGCAGATAGTGTCAAATCCTATACAAAACATCTTTATATATATATATATATATATATATATATAGAGAGAGAGAGAGAGAGAGAGAGAGAGAGAGAGAGACACACACACCTATCAGAGTTAAATTTATAAATTAGGCATCGTAACAGATTAATAATAATACTAATAAGGAAAGAGGTCAATAATAGCAATACACCATAATAAAATTATTTAAAACTTGTGAATTGTTTATTTCTGGAACTTTCCATATTAAATTATTATTAAGTTTTGGATCTTTGTTGATCATTAGTCCATAGAGAGTGAAATCGTGGGTGAGGGGCCTATTGTATGTATTAAGGTGCTGTGGGTTTTGCATGAGACTTGGACACTTGAGACAACCCAGAGTTCCTTGTTACTGACTGCAGCAAGTAGAAATTAAAACTGGAAGGGACGAGGATGTTGCTCAGTGGCACAGCACCTGCCTGGCAAGCACGAGGTCCTGAGTTCAATCCACAGTACAAAAAGAAAAAAGAAAGAAATCAAGACTGGAATATATAGGGCTTTTCCACTGATGTGTGAACAAGGTGATACTCCTGATCCTGTTTTGCAGATTTCTAATACTAAATTATCCTTTTCTTTAGATGTAAACACTTTTAATAGGATTACAGACTAGGGAGGATCTTTGGAGAACATGAGCCCTATCTGAGTCCTGCTTTCTAAGTAGCAAGTGAATAAGTGAGCTCCAGTTAATCTGACTCCAAACCCTGTGCTCTTTCCTCTTGGCCTTTCTACCAAGTATGAGTGAATTACTTTTTTTCCTCTGAAACTGCTGTTTATAGCTCTTGAACCTCAGGCAAGGGTAATCAGAATGTACGATGTAATGGAACAGAGCTTAGAGCTGTGTGAGGATGGAAATGAGTAAAAGGAAGCACATGTGTTGTTTTTCCCCTATCCTTAGGGTGAGAAATGGGGTTGAACTCCTTATAAGATTTTTTACATCTCTTAGTGTCATCATTGAGTTTGTTGAAGGTAGAAGAAACCTCTTGCTGATTATATATTAAAAATGAATAATTTTATATCTGTAGAAGTGGCAGATCAAGTGACTTGCCAAGTTAGTTTGTGACAGATGCAAGTTTAGAATGCAGGTCTTCCTATCTCTGAACCAATGAGTTTTCTATTAATTCACGTTGCTTATTCATTCTCAAGTCACTTCATTTATGTCTTTTTATTGATAAGTAACTTCTCCATTGATTCATTAAAGCTAAATGGAACAGAAACAGTTATATTTTACAAATGTTGGTAAATGTGTATAAGAGCCCTTCAGAGACTGGGGCTTGCTGACTGCTATGTATTTCTCTGGCTGTGCCCACCCTTGTCCACCCAACTCCTTTGAACTCAGCACAGTTTTCAGAGTCCTATAGCATCTGTTAGAATTGAGAGGGAGTTAGAAATCATCAGTCCAAATATTTTCAAGCTGTATGTTTCCCAAGCTGAAGTTTCAGAGGAAACGCTTTATAAGACGCCTTTCTCAGGTGCTTGAGTGGGCAAGTCACACAGAATTTAACTAGAACATCTTTACTTTAATTGGCATTATATATTGTGCTTGCATATACTATACTATGTAAAAATGTGTTAGAATGATTTTTATCAAAAGATAAAATATGAGTATCGGAGAGAATACAAATCAAAGGGAAACTGTTAGTGAGAATAAAAAACAATGCTGCCAGTGTGGAAAATGATATCTAAGTTCCTGAGAAAACTAAGAATAGATTTACCATATGACCCAGTGAACTTACTTCTGAGTATATATCCTAATAAACTGCAATCAGTGTATCTGAAGAGTATCTGTACTCTCATATTTGTTGCTCATTAATCTCAAGATTCATAACAGCCAAATATGGAAAACCTAAGGGACCATCAATGAATGAATGAATGAATGGATAAAAACAGTGATACGTACTACATGCACAATAGAATACTATTGTGTCTTTAAAAAGGGGGAGATCTTGTCATTTGGCACAACATAGATGAGTCTGAAGGATATTATGCTAAGCCAGGCTCAGAAAGACAAATATGACAAAACATCACTTATATGTAGGATCTAATAAAATTGGGCTCAGAAAGGGAAAGTATACTGATGGTTACCTGAGGCTGGTGGTAGAGTGGGGATGGGTGAATGGAGAAGTTGTTGATCAAAGTTTATGGATAGATAGAAGAAATAGGTTTTAAGATCAAAGCAGTGTGACTGTACTCAATAATAATGTAGTGTATATTTCAATGTAACTAAGAGAAAAAAATTTCAAGTGTCTCATCATATAAAATGGTAAGCAATTGAGGTGATGGATATGTTAATTATTTTGATTTAATCATCTCACATTGTATACATATATCACAATATCACGCTTTTCCGCATAAATGTACATAAATGTAGTTTGTCAATCTGAAATATTAAAAATAAGGAAATTAAATGTAAAAAATGTGTTCTATTGCTAAAAGAAAAATAAAAACAATAATATTCATTCCCCTTGCATTCACAATATTTTTCAGTTAAGGCATCTTGAGGCCCAAGTAGGTTTAAGAAACTCATGCAAGGAAGAATAACATAAGACTGACTGGAGTCAATGAAGAAACAGGAGAGAGTGCAGATGACATAAAAAAATCTCTTCACAGGAATAATGGCAGAAAACATCCCAAGCAGGGGAAAAGAGCTTGACATACAGATAAGTGAGGCATATAGGACTCCAAATAGCCTTGATCAAAAAAAATCTACACATAGG
>NW_004624812.1:1699863-1722785 GCF_000247695.1 Heterocephalus glaber
CTAGGAATGGGTAAAAAGCAAGAACCAAGATGCATTATGTAAAGGTACAATTCCCAATGAGAAATGTAATTGTGTTGTATACCTGCAATGTACCAATAAAAGAATTTAATAAAAAAAAGAAATTCATGCAAGGTTATATAGCTCCTTTCCACTATGATGTGATGACGAAAAAGTCAGAGAGGACATTATTTCCTCAAACCCTGAATCAGGACACAATCAGACAGACCCAAGTATACCTATGGGAACAACAGGACAGAATATTTGAAATCGAGACTGTCCTAAAAAAAAATGATATACGGTACTCCAGGAATAAAGCAAGAACATTTTGTGACTCTAAGAGTAGCTTGAGTGACAGGTGAATGAACTACGGTATAATGTCAATCGAGGGTGACGGCTACTTCTTTCCTGCTTTCTGCATTCTTTGATATATGATAGGACCTGCCAAAGCCTATTGATTTTAGTGATGCTTTCTGTATGAAGATTTATGCCCTAATGGTGCCTTTGGACTTTTTGGGCTGGCTAGACTCTCAGCCTCTGAAATGCTTAGGGGAAGCAGAGGCCAGGAGGAAATGATTCAGTAACTAAACTGACTTCTGATAAATCCAGCAGGACAGAGTCCTGTGATGTGGCTGTAACTAGGGCTTTAATGCCAATAGTTGTGGGAGGCTATAGATAATATATGTGGGCCTTAAATTTTGTAAGAACTTCTAGCTTTCACAGCTTGTGGTACTCAGGGAATGTATCCTGGAAAAGAAATGAATAAGTACAATAGAGAGACTGTGTAGTATTCGCACAATATTCTATCAGCCAGGATGGCTCTGCTCAAAATACAGCACCAGTGTGAATCAAAGATATTACTTAGGTAATTGTGCACAGGATCATTAAAGTCCAAATCTGAGCAAGGTAAAAACTGTCAGTGTGTCTTGAGGTTGCTATGGTGGTCCATGGCACAGGCCACTGGCCAATGCAGGCAGCTAAGACCAACATTTTTATTTCACAGAGTTCAAAGTGACTCATCCTCCTTGTTAGAAAGGAGTTGTATTTTTGCTTTTTTCCATTGTTTTGTTTTTGTTATTTTACCTTTTTTTGCTGCCAGATCAAAGCTTGTTTAAGGGACTGTTTCACTGAAATTCAAGCAACTGCCTACTTAAGAAGCCTGGGTTTCTTTGGTTGATTAAAAGAACCAGGTCCAATTTTTCTGTGAACTCTCTGGGCAAGCCCTGCTTCCTCTCATGAATGATGAATGTAACTGTATTGTAGACCTAAAATGTACCAATGAAAAAAAATCACTACAATAGTGAGATTGAATTGAAAAAGAACTAAAAAGTTGTAATTAGGAATTGTATTAGTCAGCTTTCTGTCATTATAACAAATAACTAAGATACATCATATTTACCCAATGTATAAAGAGGAAAGGTTTATTTTGGCTTCTAGTTCTGGAGGTTCTGCTCCATGATCCATTGGTTTTCCTTGCTTTGTGTTGAGCCAGCATCACAGACAGAGTACATGTCATATAGTGAAACCACTCACCTCATGGCCAGGAACAAAAAGGAGAGGAACAGAAAGAAACCATCATCTCACATTACCTTCAAGGGTGTGTGCCCTATGATCAGAATACCACTCATTGGTTTCACCTTTTAAACTTTTCACCCTCTCCCAATAACACCAAGCTGAGGAAAATACTTCTACCATATGGGCCATTGGGATATTTCTCTAAACAATAACAAGAATCGTGCCCCTGAACGAGTTAAGTTCATAGGATAAATTTTGGATGACTGAATCAGAAAACTAGAATTAGCCTCCTGCTGGTGTGACCTATGTAGTTACACAGATTTTCTATGCCGGAAAGAGCCTGTCTTGGTTTAATGATGTGTTTTGCCATCTTGAAATTCTTAATTTATAAAGAAGTGGCCTGCATTTTCATTTTTCACGGGATACAAAAAGTAGTCAGTCCTGCAGGAAATTCCACAGAGATTCTTCAGCACATTGGTGGTTATACTCAATGACCATTTCAGCGCTGTTTTATGTTCAAGAGCCTGTGATCTGCAATCATACACTCTTATCACTTACCACTGATTGATTTAAAGCAATTTCCTACTTCTTTGAGAATCTCACTTTTTGATCTCCAGAATGGGGATGGTAATATGACATTACATACTTTTGTTTAGAGGATTCAGTGTAACAATATACCTATAGCACTTAGCTTAGCAACTGTTAAGAGCAGGATCTCAATAAATACCTTTTCACTAAACGAATAGCAGTAAAATTGTCTCAGGGTGTCGAGATTTCTGTATGGATTTGATTATTGGAAAAAAATTATAATAATGAAACAAATCTTCAAGAAACTAAATTATATTTCTTCTGTCATGAGGTCTTTCATTCCCTACCTCATGCTTTTTTATACCCTGAAGAACTCACTAAATAGTCCAGGAGCCAGTAGGTTTCACTTTTAAAGATTAAAAATATTGGAGCCAAAGCACAGATTGAAAGTGACTAATGACAAACTTTGAGAGCATGTGGATTCTGAGGACATATATTTTTTTGTATCTGCCACTCATCAAGATGATAAATCATTCTCTGCAATTATGGGTGGAGCTATGGCCCATCATTTTGTGGATTTAAATGCCCAAGGGGAAGCATTTGCTCCTGAAAGTGAATATGAGTTTGTTTCTTTGCCAGTCATACTGGGACTATAAGTGTGGCTCACTGATAGACCACTTGCCTTGAATGTGTGAGGTACCAGCACTGCAAGAAAAAGTTGCATACAATTTCAAATATATTCTTGATTATATTTTGGAGATTGAAGAACTTAGTAGAATTTATCATTTAGTCATATAGTTAGTATTTAAAAATTTGTGATTTATAGGTTTTAGTCTCAAGCCAGCCAAATGAGTAATTTCCAAGTAACCCAAGACCTTTAAAAAATATATCATCTTTGGCCATACCCGTAAGTACTAGGGGATAAAAGGACAGCAGAAGTAATTCCCAGATCACCTTTTCTCCCCCATCAACTTTCACCACTCTCTGTTGCCACATTTAAACTTCTCCAGTCTCAGCTTAAGTGTTATTTTTTCTTTCATTTTTTCCTCTTGCCTATTCCTCACTAAAAAGGAGACAAAAAGATTTATTAAGTCAAAACACAACTCTTCTTGGAAGACTGGGAAATAAAAGAATAGAGAGAGAAATACCAAAATTCTCTTCAGAGTACAGTAGAGAAAAATGCCAATGTTGAGTTAAAATTTTTATTTTTCCATATACTTAAAAAAATCTATTTAAAAAGCTCACATACTATGTGGTATACACCAAAATTCTGTTTCAGACCTCATCCTACTTATCTTCACTCAATACATTGGGCATTTTTCCATGGTAGAATTACTGTCCAGCTAAGATCACAGTGAAACCAAACTGAAGATATGCTGCCTCCAAAGTCCATCAGTTAATAATTCAACTTTCAGTAGTCCTTCAAAACTCATTACCTGTGTGGTTCATTTGTGTAGAACTTTTTAACAGGCCCTCTGATATTTGGCAAATGTAAATAAGATGTAGGCTCTGACTTCCAAGGAATTAAAATAAAATACAAAAGTTTAGGCATGAGCAAAATGTCTGCAATAACACATGGTCATGGTAAGTGTGATCTGAGTGGTGCGGACCACAAATGCCACACACAGCATTCTCTTACGAGAGAAATCTAGGCTACCATTGCCAATATCTTCTTGGATTTATTCAGGGCAGAATTACATTCTGAAATTTAGGCTAAAGAGATGTGAGTTGCTGATATAATGAAACATGCATGTACCAATGTCCTTTAATATGGAAAATAATTTGTCCAAAGTTTATTTTTGGTTGGTTTATATGCTCATATACTATAAAATGAAACACGTCATCAAAGATCTTCTTAAGTATAATACCTTCCAACTTTTGGCCTCTAATATAACCCTGGATCATTATACAGCTTGGACCTCTGGCAGTGTATGAAAAGAGAAGGGAAAACAGCAGATTACAGATTTGCTATTTTGCAATGCTTTATGACTTAAGGTAACTCTATTGAGTCAAGATAATATTGTCTTTCAGTCATTCTGGAGCTGAATTCAGCCCTTACTCTCTACATACCTATTCTTTCCACATTGTCTCAATTACTTAGGACTTGGTAGGCAGGATTGGGTAAGGTATTGGAAGCATTTAGATTGAAATGGAGACTTACAGGCTGATAATGTGACCTTAAACAAGTAGATAGCAACAGGAGGAAGGCATGTAAGGGCAGTCAGAGAAAGATGGTTTCAGAAAAAGATTGCATGGGACAGTTGACAACATATTCACAAAATAGTTAATAATGGATTTACAACATAAGTGGATGCATACAGTGTGAAATAAAATTATAAAAGTATATTGAGTATATTTTTGATATTTTCAAAGACTGTGTGAAATTTTATATTTATTTTTAAATTTTAATCAATGGGGAAAGCTTAACTTTTAAGGAGACTAGTAAAGTATGCTCTGATCTGAGGAAATAATAATAGATGGAGCTAAGTGAAACTGGAAAAATACGTGGGGCAAAAGACAAAGTTTACTAGTTGACAGTCTTCCACAAAGATGAAGTGAAGTGATAGGGCATGTCTGCTTATTGCATAAGTGAGGGATGCTAGGGCCTCAGCAGTGCAGGACGACTCAAGAGACCTTAATATAAATGGTCTAATTTGTAAGGTAAAATACAGCCCAGGGAATTGAGACAGTAAAAACTACAAAAATAATGGCATTACTAATAGCAAAAACACGTTGTATGTGCTTCATAGCATGTTCTGTCACTGTGCTGAGCACTTTACTTGTAGTAATCTTTAACTCAAATCAACTTTATGGAGTAAACTTGCTATCTGTGCTCTATCAACAGGAAAAGCAAGTATGGAAGTGCTTAATTAAACAGTATTTCTTCATTCAAGTTCATACAGCTGAAAAGTGGAGGAGCAGGGATCTAAAGGCAGGCACTGTTCACTTTTCAGTAGCAAAGGCCATGGCATCCTTGTTCTGTGGTATCCATATGGTTTTAAATCCCAGTCCTTTCAATTCTACCAGCTGGATTATTTGGGGACAATTACTAGATTGCATGGAGCCTCAGTGTTTTCATTTATAAAATGGGAGCAATTAACCTAGACTTTGTAGAGATAATTTGAACATTAACATTAGTAGTGAGTGTGAAATGCCTACCAAAATATCTATTTCAATGAGTAAGACGAGAAACGATAGGAGATCACATATGGTAAGCAATACTCAAATCCTGAAACTTGATCCTACTTGGCAAATTTATTCATAGCAATCCTATAACAAGTAATCACTGGGGAATGGGAAAGGAGGTCATACTGTGTTCAGTTAATTGGCTGTGGGAGAAATCCAGGAGCCTTTCCATAAGCTCACCTGGCCAGCATCTGAGGCCAGATCCAGGCACAGGCTCAGCATTAAAAGTTCAGTGATAAAATTAATGACTCAACAGAGTAGGCCAGGAAGAAGGCTTGGGGGAAGAATTTACTAATATGCAGCTGCTAATATTCCAGTCATAATAGCTACACTATTTATGTTGACAGAGTTAATTCCAGACGCCACCAGCTAGAAAAGTAGATTTTTATTAGTCTAATGCAAGTAGGGATTGCTGAAATCTTTGGCATTATGAAAAGAATTACTAAAGTTTAGAAAGACTTTTCAAAACAGATGAATGAAGGGTACCTTTAAGAAACTATGGGCAGATACAGAGACTTCTGGTCATTTGAAGAGAAGTGGAGTAAGATTTTGCTAGATTAGAAAATTAAGGATAAGGTATCTCCACAGGATCATGCTTTAAGAACCTAGAATGCACCAACTTAGCTAGTGCTTTCATTTTCAGAAATGTATTTCCACCAACACACACACATGCACATGTGTGTGCACACACACTCACGCTAGTATAGCTATATCTCAGAGAATCAGATTTAGCTCCTAAACCTTAGAATTAACTGGTTCTGTAGGAGAAAGGGATACAGATGATGGGAAAATATGACAAATGCATTTTATCATTCATATCCACTTGGATTATTGCCTAGGTACATTGGCAGGTCCTAGATCTCTGCCTTCAGAAGTGTTCTGAGCCCTCAGCTTTAAATTTGTGATCATTTACTACTACCCTGTCTATTTTTCTGTTTATGTCTCTCTTTCCGAATGGACTATATGTGCCATAAGAAAAAACATCTTAAGATTATTTTCATTGCCAGATTTCTAGTAGATGGCACATAGTTGGATACATCGGAAATAATTATTGAATGAATGAATAAAAATCTTTTGGGGCATATTTAGTTCATTCTCTTCTTTTATTCCAGAGAATTGTTAATAAGATAGGTTGGAAGTTTTAAAAGTAAAAACCTAAATTTAGATATGCTCTCTCTGTTCCTCCTCCTCCCATTTGGAGATTATGTAACTTTTTCAAGAACTCCCTACTGAAGATGGAAATTGTCCTATGGGGTTAGGGAGTTTTGAGTGGCTTTTGAAGAGGGAATTGACATGGAGAAGAGATATCTATCTTGTAAAATAACCTCAAAAAGACTAGGCAGAAAAAAGACTGGAAGCTCAGAAGCCAGTTGGGAAGATTCCCTTGTAATAGATGTGCAGATCAACAAATGGACAGTGAGTGATGCTACATCCTGTGGCCAAGCATACCACTATTTCTATTTAATAATAATAGTAATAATAATGCTAAAAAATAGCAAACATACTGAGTGTGTACTTCCTGCCAGTCACTCTTCTACGGGGTTCAGGAAAACGAAGTAAGCTGTCCAAGTTTATCCATCTGTTAGTAAGTGGCAAAACTGAAATTTAGCCTTACGTATTTAAATTCTAAGTCCAGATCACCTTTCACCATAACACATAAAATCTTATAGTACAGTATCTATATCTTGTAAATGCAAATACATATCACTTAGGAAAATCCACTTTACTTTTAAATAGATTTCAAGAGTCTAGAAAGCAGAGGGATATCTGTCTTCTATTTATTTCTTAGACATATATGTGTTGTGTGTGTGTGTGTGTATGTGTGTGTGTGTGTGTGTCCTGGTGACCATGCCTTTCGGAATGTGCATTTTAACAAGGATCCATGGAGACCAACGCCTCAATCCAAGGCAATGCCACTCGAGGGTCAGAGGCCGTTGGGTAGGACAGGAGCTATGATGAGGGTCCAGTGCCTTCCCTTGTCCCTGTTATCACAGGCGAAAATACCCACCTGAGCCCTCAGGCCTCTTTTCTACCACATGTCTTTCTGTTGGGGCAGGGTGGGTAGGGAAAGATGGAGGGTTGAAAAGCTGAAGGGTGACACTGAGCATCGCCAATGCTTGCTGCAGTCTTTACTATGTCCTCAAAAACTGGCTGCTCAGTGCTCTCTTCCTTTCTGGCTTACTGCTTTCTTGACACAGCAGTTGCTTTTTCTTCTCACACTGCATGAGGCTCCAGGAAAAAGGAACTTGGCAGAGAATATGGGATCTGTACAAGGCCTCTACATCGGAAGGGAGCCAGTTAGGATGAGGAACAGTTACCCTGCAAGGCTGTCCCCACAGAGGCCCTTTGCTGAGGCCAGGGCTCCCACCAACCTCTCTCCACCATCCCACCCCTTTCTCACCACCCTCAACCCACTTTCTCTGCAGGAAATTCCTTTCTGGGCATTCAGAGATGTACTCTATGGAAATCTTATTCGAGGTTTGCAAAGGTGAATTCCGGAGACTTCGGGGCCGGTTTTATTTGCATGATAGGTGCTATATTTGTCTCTGGCTAGCAGGGAAAACAGCTGGGAGCTCCCAGAAAGCTCTTGGGCTCCTGGACAGATAGAAATTTATATCCCATCCCTGGTGACAGATAACTCTGATTGTAGGGTGGGATCTCTGAATCCTGGCTGAAGCTCCAATCCCAAAGTATGGATCTATTTTATTTCAATGGGGAACTAAGGTTTCACTTTTCCTTTTTTTATCCCAAGAAGTGTAGCAGGATTCTATTTTACCATTTTTTTATTGTTGATTTTTTTTGGGTTTTTTTGCACCAGGGATCAAACTCGGGACCTTGCGCTTGCAAGACAGGCAGTGGAACCATTGAGCTAAATCTCAGGCAGGATTCTATTTTATAAATTCAATTATATATATTTTATTTTCAATTTATCCCTTTCCTTCCTTTTTACCTGCTTCCCATGGAAGCAGATAACTTTGAGCAGATAATTAGGTATGGATAGGCCTCAGGGGGGTTTTGATGGGGAGAACCCCAGGAGTAGCCTGTGGTCTCTGGACTTCAGTGTTTCACATGCACAAAACATAGAACAGGTTATGCTGGTGTCTGGGAAGCATAAACATCACCTGTGAGTGAGTGTCTCGGAGGGAGATATCCAGAATCATTTTAAGGGAGGGAGGAAATCCTCCGTGAGTGGCAGATCTTCCTTGAACCCTTCCATGCGCCTCTCTTGGCAACTCCCCAGCAGCTGTCTACATTATGAGGCTTGACTTCATCCCTGGACATTTACTCGCTGTTCCAAAGCTCCTGAAAGCCCCAAAGGAGGTCATTTGACTATAATAAAGGGCATTTTCAGTTAGTATTTATGGTTTAACCTGTTGTTCTGAGGCAGAGATTATTTGGGACCAGGCTGAAATGAGATTCTCTTCCCCATCCTCCAACAGCAAAATGCATTCCTTCAAGAATTGTAGATTCCAGCAGGGATCACACTTCTGTGATTCACAGCCTGAGGATACATTCCTTTCTGAGTTGGCTCCACACAGAGAAACAGTTGTCAGCTATTAAAAAATCAAAAGAGGGCACATACATATCTGGGTGCTTTGCTTCTTCTGTATAAAAGAAAGATCTAACACTGCTGAACCTCATCATATGATGCTGCCTGTGACCTTGACAGCATCCCCGGGATCATAAGCTCCCTTGAGAACCCCCTGCACCTTTGCCATTGGGCTACCTGAGCGGGTCCATTTCCCCATCTGGGAAATACCTGTGGGCATTGACTTGTGGAAGTATTACTTCTCTTTAGTACCTTGCCGCACACTTTTTTTCCATCAAAATCTTTAAATTGCTCTTCTTCTGTTTCAGCAGTAGGATGAGGTGCAGATAAGACTCATTAGTTCTGTAACCTGGAACTTTCAAGCTATGTGAATTCTCAGCTGTCCCTTACATTGTGCTGCACCCCCAAGTGGATGACTTTGGGCTCTATTGGTGGCTCTGGGCATTGCCACTCCTCAGTGACTCAGAGATTCCTAATTTCCTCCCCTGCCATGTTCTGTCTTGATTGTAACTATGTGACTTCTTGCAGATTCTGCAGCACCAAAGAACAGAAATTTGTCTGAGGCTGTCTGCCTAAGAAAATGAGCACTTTGGGGCTTGGGATTATGCCAAATGTGTTTGATAATTAATTGTGTAACTTTGGACAAGTAATTTGCCCTGCTACTGCTTCCGTTTTCTTTTATAAAATAAGGGTAGACCCTGAGTGACCTCCACTTATTCATTCAAGTAATTCATTCAAGTAATAAGTATTGCGCACCACCATGTCACAGACACTGCTGTAGGAGCCATGTATTTAAGAGGGAAAAGACAACAGCATCACTCTTGAGAATCTTAAAGTCTGGAGGTACAGATTCACATGCCTATATCTATTTACCTGTTTATTATATATCATAATCTAGTACAGTCCTGTACCACAAAATGATATTCAATGACAGATGGGCTATAAAGCAGAAGTTCCATATGATTATAATGGAGTTGAAACATTTCACCTAGAAACATTGTAGCCATCATCCTATCTTCTTGTCCTATAGCACAACACATTACTACATGTTTGTGATGATGCTGGTATAAACAAATCTAGTGCTATGCCAGGGGTATAAAAGTTTAGCAATATGATTGATATAGTAGATACTATTTGATAATGATAAAAAGTACAGTGCTGCTGGCTTATGCAGTTACTGTACTATTTATATTTTTATCTAAGAGGATTTTTCTATTTGCTAAAAGGTTATTATAAAACAGTGTGCAGCAGCCTTACAACATCTCATGTGCACCACGTCTCTTATGTGCATTAAGAAGTCACATGAAGTCACTTTCCTATGCCATTGAAGTTTGTATAAACACACACTATGATGTTCACACAGTGACGAAGCCACCTGATCTCTCAGGACTTGTTTCATCTCTCAGAACTTGCTGCAGTCATTAAGCAGTACATGACTGTAAAGAACCTGTATATGGATTGTGAGAAAAAATATATACAAATTTTTAGAAAGCAGTGTGGTAAGGTCTCAGATATGTAGGCACAGAAGTATGTGCAGTTGTCCAGGAAGAGTGCTTGCAGGTAGCAGGGAAGGCTTCAGAGTAGAGGTGAGTCTTGTGTGGATCTTGAGGTGGGAGCAGGATCCCCATGAGAGCCAGGGTAAAGGGAGCATTCACGTGAAGCTCTAGCAGCCTGCAAAGTAAAGTGCTGGGGATGTAGGAAGTTTGGAGTGACTGAAATGGGGCAGGTGGTTTGGGAAGCAAGGCTACAAATCCTATTGGAGACAGAACTGGCAGAGCTATGTACCATGCTAAGCATTTAAGAAAGTCATCCCTTCCAAGTTCTTTACCCATGAATTCTTATTTATCCATAAATTCTATTTTTCCTGGAATAGTTCAGTGTTGTTCTGTTAATAACCTGAGACCGTGCATGCTCCCATGGTTCATCTCAAAATCAAAATTCTTCAGTAGCAGATCTATAGGTAAGGAGCTGGCAGGAAGTGGTGTGTGTATAAGTTATCACTGAATGGTGATTGAGCTGTGTTTGACTTGTGAAAAATAACTATTCATCAGACACAGAGATGTACTTGTCCTCCTCCAGTTTAGGGAGAGGAACAATCCCAGCCAATACAGCATGACAGACAATAGGAGTTGCAGTCCGGTATGATGAGTCACTAACCATTTGGTCTAATTTCAGATGAATTGTTTATTTATTCCTGTACAATCTGCTGTTTTAATAATGTTTTCTCTCGCTTGTAGAGTGGAGATCATTCTCAGGGACTCTTCCCACTTAGTATCTTGAAGGTGTGGAATACAGGACATAAAATAATTTTTTCTCAGTTCTACCAGACCACAATATACTGGGAATGTGTCCCTCTCATATATTGATTATGTTATTTCTAAAATTGGGTAGGTGGTCTCTATTTGGGATTCTTTCTCCATCTTTCAGTTATTATGTCTGTTCAGTTCTAAAAACATGGTGCTTTGAGTTCAGTTCTGCTCCCTCTGCTGGACAGATGCCACCTAACCCAAGTGAAACAAAGTATGTCAGGGTTTCTCCTCCACTAAGACTATCACATTATTTCTTTTAATTCTTGGCAATGAACTGCTAGAATTTTTTAAAATGTCATTTAAAATCTAATGGTTCTTTCTCTAGCAGATTATAATAATTTTAAAACACTGCAGATTAAATTTGGGACTTCTACTGGGTCCCCAATCTTAGTATTAATTAACAGAGCTTGAAATGAGCTGTGATTAATCGCAAGTCCAGGAGCACAACACAGTTTGATGAATATGTTCGGATATCAGGGAGAAAAACATTCAGATGGTTGCTTGAGGCAGGAGCCTCCACAATAATAACCAGTTTGGTTTCAAAAAATGTGTCTTTGCCATACAAATTGCAGAGTGTATCATCCCTGGAGGGAAGTCTGCTGATAACAGAGAAGTGGAGCTCTAGAGCCATCTGCACAGTGAGAGCCTTGCAGGGCTTCTTATTTTCCTTTCTTTTCCCTTTTCCTCTTCCTTCATTCCTTTATTCTCTCCCTCTATCCTTTCTTCTTCCTTTTCTTCTTTTCTTTTTCTTCCATTTTTTCCCCTCCTCAAATAATCAGACTTAAAAAGTAAACTGTATCTGGGTAGAAGGGGAAGCTGAATGTGAGATGAGGAGTTTTTAGGCAATGGACATTATATTGATAATTTTTTTTAAATAGAGAAATTCATCCATGAGATTTTTTTTCCATTCTCAGAATCATTGTAGAGATAGCTGTCTACTAGAGCGCCTGGGTCTTGGGGGAAAGATCATAAAACTCGGAGATGCGACAGACCACAGTGACTATTTGCTCTAATGTCTTGGTTTACAGGAGCGGAAACTGCACTGGATAAGCAGTGTATGTGCAACGTTAGGGGAAGGACAGGAACAGAACCCTGACCCAGTCAGGTGGTCATGGGATAGGTAAGACTGGGGTCAAAGAATGGAAATTGAGTCCTAGCTCTATTTCTGTCTAGCAGC
The DNA here is from genome assembly GCF_000247695.1 of Heterocephalus glaber. Next base: position 1,712,126 of record NW_004624812.1, read on the forward strand.
AGTGCTGGCTTCGTGAGTGTGGCACAGGCCCATGTTCAGATATCTACACTTGGCTTAATACTCTGCTGTTGCCATCTTAAAATTCTTAGTTTTTGATTTGTTCCCTCTTTAAAAATAATCTGAGACCCTGAATTTTCAATTGCAGGGAGCCCAGCAAGTCATGTAGACAGTCCCATCTAGTAGTGTGGAACCTTAAATGCATTCCTTAACCTCCCAGAATCTCAGTTTTCCTTCCTTGTAAAATGGATACTAATTATGCCTACCCTGGAGGCATAATTACAAGGGGACATTAGGGAAAACAATTTTGTAAATAATAAAACACAATGCAAAGATAAGGAAAACTTAGTGGTTTTCCTGAGCTACAGTGGGTCTTACATAGGGTCTTTTTCATATATTTCCCCTGGAAATTTATAATACTTTTTATGTTTTTGCCCACAGTGCTGACATCCCTGATTTAACTTATATTGCATTAAACAGAACCCTGCACCCAAAATAAGGTTTATGTCTCCACCAAGTAGTGCAGCCTTCAAGGGAGGAAGCAAAAGATGAGACAGCGATGGTCAGAGGAAAGTTTAAGACACAAAAAATAATTACATATTAGGTTGAGGGATTCAGCAGAAGGTCACATTCAGAGAGATTTAGGGGTGCCAGTTAATAGCAGTTTTTCTGCTAGGTGCTCAGGCATGAAGGTCAAAAAAGCAAAACCCCTGGCTATAGTTTTTATTTATCCAAGCATACCTGGTATAAGAAGATAGCCTTTGACAGAAAAGGAAGGAGATGAATAAGCTTGCCTTGATATTTTGGGTCTCTTCTTTTCCTTTTCCCACCTTGGGGATCCCATTCTCAGAGATGGGAGTAACCAATCAGGAATGCTTAGAGTGACAAGCCTTAAAGGAGAATAATGATGCTAAGGACTGTGGACCAGCGTTGTGGATCCTCTGAGGTGGCTGGGTGTCTCCTAATACAGATATTGAGTGAGCTGGGCAAGAGAAGAGTGTATAAACTATAGAGGAAGGCTTTAGAAAGACAGGGAAGGGCTTCCATTTGTTAAATATTTCAGTGCCAGTGGGTCAGTGAGCCTAAAGTGAAGACTTCATCCAACACAATATCAGATGAATGTGTTACCATCAGCGCTGATTATAAATATTAGACCAGTGAGAGGGAAAAGAATTTCACAAGATTTGTTTGAAAATTGCTTTCCAGACTTTTTGGTGGTGTTGTCTTCCTGCCTCAGGTTCTCTAGGAGCTGAGATTACAGGTGTGCAGCGTCTCACTTGCCTAAAACCTTTCTTCAGACTGAGATTATCTGTGAGAGCCACTTAATTTTATGATTCTGCTGCCCTACGTATACACACAGAGAAACCACTCTGCATGCCCTTACTGTGTAGAAAATTCAGTTTGCTTTGCATTTCAATGGTGATGCCTAAATTACTGCCTTTCCAATCTCTGATAATTTGTGCAGCCTGCTTATTGGTTTAGGACTCATGAAAAACCAGGAAGGAATGTTGTGAAAAGGTGAACACTGGGAGAGCATATTAAAACATTGAAAGAAGAGGATAAAAAAAAGGAAGATCAGATGAGTCTCTTATGGGGAGGTTCTTTGAGAAAAATGTGAAAGTCATGAAGGACAGGAAAGGAAATGGTTAGTAATTCCAGATAAAGAGACTTTATTTGTTTAAAACATGGCTATATCCAGCCAGCCTCATTAATGTTGAGGAAGTGAAGAGTCACAGGAAGAGAGAGGGTTCTCAGGCACAGAGGTGACTGTGAATGCCACCTCCCCGCCCTACAGTTCTCTTGTGCCTCCTGTGGTAGCAAATTAGTGGTGCTGTCTGTCATCTCCCCCATGCATTTAGGGTACCTAGCCTTGCACAAGAGGGATGAAAGGGATCTGAATCTGAGGGGAGTCTGCTCTTCCAAAACTCTGAGTGACAAACAGTCCTTGAAGGTTGGCCACGGGGAAATGGCAGAGAAGCCTGAATTATTCTGATTTACCTTCTCCTGTTAATCCAGTCCCTTCACAACCACAGGAGATTTTCAGGGGGGAAATCAGCTTATTTCTCTCCTTTCATATGGAATGTAGTTTTTGACATCTCATTCTATATTCCTTATGTATCCTTAAAGGAATACTCTAGAGGTAAGATCTGCTTCTGGAAGGGCTATGGCTCAGAGTCTTCCAGGCAGGATGAGTTTAGATGGAGGAACAAATTCTTCCCTCACCTGGAGAAGAACATACCCCTTTCTTTTCTGGCTCCTGTGAAAAGGCCTCGGGTCCAGAGTGCATCTCCTCTTGATGAGTCCTCTGAGTTTGTCTCTATCCAGAAGATTGTTGACCTGTGGCTCACAAAAACTCCACACAAAACCTATCCAAGGGGCCCCATGGACATTTCAAGCTGCCCTCTTGTTTGGATGATAACTCAGTGACTAGAACTAACTCTGTTTTCAAGGTTGGGGTATTTACAATTCCTCAGGTTACTGGGGCATCTGTTTCTGGGAAATAAACATAGTTGACAATAATCTCTTTGTCCTGAATGAGTGCATTATATCAGCACAGTGTCTTGATCCAATAGCCTCTTACCAACTGGAGACTGGATAAAGAAAATGTGGTTTATTTATAAAATGGAGTACTACTCAGCTATAAAAAATGAGAAATTAGAGAATTTTATAGCTAAATGGATGCACATTGAGGCGATACTCTTAAGTGAAATAAATAGGACACACTTGTAAATACTAAATAGTTTCTCTAGTGTGAGAAACTGAAAGTGTGAATAAGGACTAAAAGGTATAATAGATAATGTGAAATAGGAAGAAAAGGGGCAAAGGGGAAGGGGAGGTGGGAGGGGTAGGGGAAAGGAAAGAAGGGAGTGGAATTAATATGAGAAAATGAAAAATGGAAACAAAGTCTTTGTAAATAGGGAGGGATGGAGGGATTGAAGGGAGGGCAGGGGAATGGGGGAAAAATAAGAACCAAGAGAGATTATGTAAAGGTGCAAATTTCCAATGATGAATGCTATTATACTGTGTACCTAAAATGTACCAATGATTAAAATGAATAATTGATAATGTGAAACAGGAAGGAAAGGTCCAAAGAGGTAGGGGAAGTGGGAGGGGTTGGGGAAAGGAAAGAAGGGAAATGAAAAATTATGAGAAATGGAAAAAATGGAAACAAAGTTTTTGTAAATAGGGAGGGGTGGAGGGGTGAAGGGAGGGCTAGGAATGGGGAAAAAATAAGAACGAAGATACATCATGTAAGGGTACAAGATCCCAAAGAGAAATGTAAATGTATTGTCTACCTAAAATTTACCAATAAAAGAATTAAAAGAATAGCCTCCTACTCTCTTTTGTGAATGGATAAGATCTTATTCCCTTGTGTTCTTGATCACAGAAGTAGAGAACAGTTTTGGTTCAAAATAGGCTTGCTTTAGGCATGCTTTGAGCTCCACCTATCCTTGAATTTTCACATTTTCTTGTTACTATTTATTTATTTTGTTCTTCATGTTTCTATGATTCTTTCGCACTTAAGTTTCAATGACTAATTGGGATAGAGAAAAAAGGAGACAACAAACAATTGATTATCACCCTCAAGGTTCATAAAGGTCCTTGAGTTATGTTTAGTATTTCAAATATGAAAAAATGCACCTTTGGGAAAAAAAGGTAACAAGTTAACTAAAATGCCTACATCTTTCCTTCATCTTGAAATTAAATCAATCAAATGTGGCAATTCTGGTTATCTGACACAGATCCACAGCTGTGACTGGCTTCCATGTCACTGCTGTTTCTTTTTCCATAATATTTTAATCTTTTAATATATTATAATATTTTCTTATTCGTGGTGTTTATAGTATTGTGCTGGTCTTCCTCCTCTCAAATGGAAATAGTGAGGATAGGAGATTTTAAAATATTCTGCTCACTGTTCTAACCCATGCCTCTGGAACACTATAGAAAGTGCAATATTCATTATACAAAACAATGAATGAACAGGTATCTACAGAAAGTTTCAACTGAAGCCAGTGATTTGGTATAGATTTCCTACTGTGTTTCTCACCTTGTTCTCATCTGAGGGACAGATACATTGGGATCCTTCAAATCCTCCTATCTACTTAAATTAAATGTCCTGGGTGACACTGTCCAGGGAAGCCACTAATGGAGATGGCAAAATGCCAGAGAAAGAGACAGGCTGTGTAATTCCAGTTGTTTCATTGACTCTATGGGTGGTGCCCTGGGTAAGGTGCGTATGTCCCCTGAAACTCAATTTCTTCATCTCTAATTAATCATAATAATATTAACTTCCCAGGTCTTCAGAAAACTAAAATAAAATAATACATCCAACATGCATCTAGTTTGTTGACTATCTCATAATATGCATTCAATAAATGTTAATTTCTCTCTTCTTACTTTGATGAGCACTAAAACCAAGGGGTGAATGAGCTATAAAGTAATGCATTTTCATAGCAACAGCTCCTATGGGATAAGTATTATTTCTTTAGTGAATTCTTGACAATTTCTTACTTCTTAGTACTTAAATAAATGATATCACTAAAAATTGCCTTTCAGGCCATTTAGCTATCTTATCAGGACAACTAGAAAATTGATTATTAAATGACTGTAGTTATTGTTTGCATGGTATCCCCTCCTTCAATGTGGTTATAAAAACTACCTGTGTTGTCAGTAGTGCCTTATAACATGTTTTGTGCAGAAGTGTTCAATATATTTTATTCACAGATTGCATAATGAACACTACCATTTTGTTACACTTTATGCACTAGCTTTACAAAGGGAAGTTCCTCTTTATTCCAAAACATTAAACCCACTGGCCTTGTATCTACCCCCCACAGAGATCCGGGTGATGTTTATATGGTGCAGACAGAGGTGGCTGCTCTTCTGCACCTTGGCAGTGCTTGGTCTCTGGAGTCATTCCTTCCATTTTTCTAGGGAAGCTCATTGGGAACTGATGCCAAAGGACTGTCAGTGTATCTGGGCATCTTCCCAAATCTTAAACACAACTGAAAAAACATAGGCTCTTCTGGGGATACAATTGACTAGATGACATTAAGCAAACTGCTTGGGAGCTGATAGCTAAACGAGGCCTTAAGGATCCAGCTCAGGTATAAAAAGAGAACATAGGAGGGGAAGATCCTAACACTGACTCAGTTTTCCTTGGGTGTTGTCTCAGTCCCAATTGCAAAGCAATCACCTAGAGAGCTTAAGGATTCATAGGTTTAGCTTTAGATTTGCTGAATAAAATTTCTGTATTTACACAAAACAAAAAGAAAACAATCGTATAATATACATTTCAAAATGACTAGAAGAAAAGATTGTATATGTTTTCATTGCAAAGAAATGATAAATGGCTGAGGCAATGGATATGCTAAACACTCTGATTTGATCATTACACAATGTATACATGTACTGAAACAACACAATGTATTCTATAAATACATAGTTACGATGTGTCAAAAACAAGATAAAACTGAAGAAAACCACAACAATAGCAACAAACCTCAAAACCTTCTCAACAACCAATCCAGACCATTAACAATAGAATCACTCAATTATTTTACCTCTTTTTGTCCAGAATTAATAAAAGCAACAGTGTCTTGTAGAATCATTTCCTCCGGATATACATTACATCCTTAATTAGATGGAAAACTGTGTGCCTTTCCACATCCTTGTCCATTTTTGTAGACTGCCTTTCACTATTCATTATTATCATAGGTCTCTGCTTGTCTCCAGTCCTTTATGTGAAGCCTTTCCTAGCTGCCCTGGAGAGAACAAAGGACTCTCTCCACCACATTTTCATTTGTATTTCTGCACTTTTCAAAATATTTGCAATTATTTGTTTGCCTGTGTTTCTCTTCACTAAACACCCAACACTTCAAAGAGAGAGATGCCATAATTTTCACTCTTATGTCTCCTCCAGCATCTAGCACCATAGTTAGTATCAATGCTTATTATTTAAATGGATGAATTGATGAATGATTGAATTCTTGGGTGAATGTCTAATTAATTAGGGAAATAATTATTTTTCCTAAGAGGAAAGAGCTGCAAGAAAAATACAGGGTTGGTATTGCTACTGTAGCTTTTTCTCTGGCTGCTTCTGCCTTTACCCACCCACGCACAGGCAGAGCACCAAGTGGTAGGCAAAGAGAATAGCAGGGTCAAGAGAAGTTACGCCAATCCAAAATCAGAAAATTTGCCTTCTGTCTGTGAGCTGGAGCCGGTTACCTGGGGAACCAGATTTATCTCTGCGTCCTCAGTACAGTACATCTCAATGAGGGCACTTTTAATAACCAATTGATGTGTAATTGCCTGTATAAATTATGTATCTCGTGTCCAGCTCTGGTGCCTTGAGTGAATTATAGAGAAAACCTCCTCTCAGGACTATTATGCGACTGCCATGATGCAATTGTAGGGTTCTTCAGAGCATTTTAAAGGGGCCCAATTCACTTACTTTAGGCTTTTCAGATGTTCTTTGAAGGAAAGATGAAAAAGGAAAAATAGTCACTGGAATCTGCACTCATATAATCGAGAAGCAGAAATGGAGAGCCATTGAATTTCAGCCTTAGAAAGACCTCAGAGGCCACCCAGTCCTAATTCCTAAGTAAAGCCTTAATTACCTGAAGCAAGACATGGAAGGGCATGCTTGGCTGCTGTTGAATATCTTCAATAGAGTAAGATGGGGTTGTGGAGTGGAAGAAACAAGATCTTTGTAGTTAGATGAATAGAGATCAATTACTATGTGACATGGAGAGCAGAATTAGCATTTCTGGGATTCAGTTTCTTTATGAAATGCAAAGGATGGTTCTTATCTCATTGGGTTGCCATGATTATTAAGTGAAAAAAGTATACAATGAGAATAAATTTGGAAAATAATTAATTCATGATAATTTTTATCCCCTTTTCCCAACCATAACTCATGTTCCCCTCCAGCTCTTCTTTTGGCATTGGAATCATTAGGAATGGTGAGGTGACAGCCACCTCTTGAGAAGGAAGACCCAACATGGATGTCACCTCCACTGATGAGGAAAGGAAGGAAGCCCTTCCAGTTTCAAGTAAATAGGGGAGGCAGAAGAGGCAGGTACGTGGGAAGCATGAGGTTTAATATTTGTATCCCTACTTTATGGAAAACCCTGGAAGGTTTAGGCCATCTCAGGGCAGAGCTGAAGACCAAAGCAGCAACCTCCTTGTGTGCAGTCTGGGAGGAAGCCCAGGCCTCATCTCAAAATTTTATCTCATGCCCACAGTGATCATTAAAGACTAAAAGTGGAAATGCAGCCCATTTGGGTGGAGAGAAGACTTGAGTCCACCTTCCTGGGCCTCTGTCATCTCTGTGGACAGCTGAATGTTTGTCAGGGAAAGCAGATGTGACTACTTTCAGGCCCCTGGGGACTGTCATGGAGATGCTGAGTCCAGGTGTGAGATGTCCCTATTACCACTCCATTGCCCCATGGTTAGTATAGACAACATGTAGTATGTGGTCAAGGCTTGATGGGGCCATCAGTGCCAAGAAGAGAACAGACATGGTCAGCAACAGCGGTCTACCAGATCCAGACTGAGCCAGAGAAACAAAATATAAAATTACCAATAGGACTCTGTTTTAAATAAAACTCTAAGGGCGATTAGTTCATTTGATCAAGGCTACACATGTGAAGCCAGCACCAAACCCTAGGTCTGGATTGCAGGGTGCCTTGGATAGAACTTCTAGGCATAGAAGATCTCCCTAGTGAATTAGAAGCCATCTATTTCCTGGTTTCTCAAAAGGGCTATCACAAGAGACGGGCACTCTGTGTCAGTTGGACAAGAGACAGGCTATCTTTTTCTTGTCCCTAAAACATGCTTCACTCACTAAATGGAGTGAAGACACAACATTTGGACAGAAACCTTGTTTGACTAATCTCTTGTACCTGACACTATGTTAACTGCTCTAGAAGGGAAGTTCTGTAAACTCCATCCAATGCTCTCCAAGAACTCAGAAATCAATAGTGTCACAGATATTGATGGGTACAGATCATGTAGAGAATTGAAACAAAACAGAACAAACTTGGATTGAAGATATCAAACTATGAACTGAAGAAGCATTTGTCAAATAAAATCATTATTTGGAATAAGGTTGAGGGTCACTGTGTATCAGGGAAATAAATGACGAGACCCTGAGAGCAAAGGATAGGGTAGAGACAAAAACCATGTGTTTGTGGAACAATTTGAAGCTATCATTTGCTGAGCTATGGGAACTTGGGAAATTTGCTTCATTTCACTAACCTTCAATTTTCTCATGTGTGAACAGGAGCACTTTTAGCATGCCATGGGTTGTTTTTATAGATTAAACGAAAACCCCTTCAAGTCTTGCACAGTGTGACCCTGAGGATCTTCTGCGTATTGTTGTTTGAACTATTAATTTTCTGTAGACTTTTGTGAGCTCTGTAAAGCCCATCAGCTCTTCCTTGATCCATTAGGTACAAAGACATTCAAAGGAAGCCTGTGTTTTCTTCTAGGCTTGTTTGAGGAAGAACAGATGTAGAAGCACCTCCATAGACTTTATGCCTGGACTCAGTTCATAGCCATTTAGCCAGCTGGTCCAGGTGGGCACAGTCCACCCTGACTGCAACTGTGGTTCAGTGGGAGGTGTTTCACCACGTGTATGGGGCAGGGCTATATGGCCCCTCCAGATCTGCAAATCTATCTCCTTACACACCACCTCCAGAGCAAAGAGGGACTTTAATTTTCTCTACATGATGTCTTGCTTCGTTTGAAATAATGTTTTAATAATTTTTTCACTTAATTCTACTCTCTTTAAACAGGGTTTCTAATGTAAGATACCAAGAATTTGTAACAGGGATAATTTGCTGTGTCGTGTTTCAATACATTAATAATCTAATTTCATACCTAGTTAATTTGAAAGCAAAGTGAATTTAGTTTTGCCTTAATTACAGTCATTCTAACTCTCAGATATTCATGTTTTATCCTAATTATCAAGGATTTTAATATGAATAAACAAGTAATGCCATGGATTCTTGGTCTTTCTTATTGAATAGCTTTAACAGGTGAATAACTGGCTAAAGAATCCTCTTCATAGTGATGTTTTTTCCTACGACCTTTTTACTCCCTTGGTAACTTGCTGAGACATTGTCTGTTACCCTTAATACCCTAGATACAATGAGGATGACCTGAAATTGTAAAATGAGTGGAGGTATTTGAGCAAGAAGTGCTGAAGTGGGGGAGTCCCTATAAAACTGAATTCAGAGGCGAGTAGGAAATGAGGCTGGTAAATCACTTAGGATGATGAAAGAGCTCATCAGGCACTTCCTGGCTCTGTCTTTCTCAATTAATTAATTGTACTCTTACACCATTTCTTGGTTCCAAAAGTCTTTAAGGACTTGGAACTAAAATAGAGTAATAACAGAGGCTGTTGGAATCTTTTCTGTTTTTCCTAATACCATCTGAATGGATTCTTATGAATATTAATAGCTTATTTTAATTGAATGCTTATTATTTGCAAAAATTTTAACATGTTATCCCTAATTCTCATAAAAAGTCTTTTAAGGAGATCTTATTAGTCGCATTTTGTGGACAAAAAAATTGAAACTCATAATTATTAATACATATGCCCTGTAGTTGCATATCTGATAAGCCACAGAGTTAGAATTCAAAACTAGGCACTCTTTCCCTCAATTTTCAACTTGGTCTAAGTCTCCATAAAGCTGAATCTGCAGCAGGAATCAGTTTACTGAGCTCTCAGAGAGGATCCCTTGGCTCCTTGTAGGGTTTTGAGCTAGTTAGTGGAGGTTGGACCAGACAGGCATAGGCAGCCAGATATTTGCTCAACAGCCTCTGCTGCACAGGTCTCTGGCTTCCCTCCACCCAAGCTGCTCTGAGGCAGGAGGGATCTTCCTCAAACAGTGGTCTGCCACAGCTGGCTTCTGAATGCAGAAGGCAACTGGCCTGGAACAGGGCAAGGAAGAATGTTTTTTAGAGCAAGATGGCAAACTTTTTTCTGTAAAAGACCAGGTAGTAAATATGGCTTTGTGAACTATACTGTCATGACCTCTCAAGTCTACCGTTATAGAGACAATAGGCATAAACGGTATATGTTTAGCTGTGTTACAATAAAGCTTTATGTGTAAACATTAAAAATTGAACTTCATGCAATTCTTTTTCCTCATTAAGTTTATTGGTACATTTTAGGTATAAAATGCAGTTACATTTGTAGTTGGGATCTTGTACCTGCACATGAGTATCTTGGTTCTTATTTTTTTCCCCTTCCGTTGCCCTCCCTTCACCCCCTCCACGCTTCCCTATTTACAAAGATTTTTGTTTCCATTTTTTTCCTTTTCTCATATTTTTTCTTTTCCATTTTTTTCTTTCCCCTACCCCTCGCACTTCCCCTGCACCTTTAGAACTTTTCTTCCAATTACACAATATAAATTATACATTTTTAAAATTACAATATCAAGATCCAGAAGACATTACCACAGATTTTATAGAATTTAAAAGGATATAGAAAGCATATTTCAAAAATCTGTTTTGAAATACATTTGACAACTTCTAAGAAGTACCTTGGAAGACAAATTGATGAAACTAACTCTGAGGAAATATAAAATTTGAATAGCACCTATTAAAGAAAGTATATTCCTAGCTTGAAAACCTACCTATATGACAACAG
>NW_004624812.1:1725322-1739153 GCF_000247695.1 Heterocephalus glaber
GGGGGTGTGCTTCTGTGAACTTAACTATAATTTTACCACCAGTGTCCCTCATCTGAGTCCAGCAATCATCCTGGGAAATCAGTGTGCTGTCTGTTTGACTCCGAGTTTGTCTCACAGGCAAGTTCACTAGTGGATCTGATTCACATACATGTTGGGTACCAAATGTACTTCATGCAATTTTTATGTTGCACAATGTTATTACTCTTGTAACCTTTCCTATTTCCCAGGTATTTTAAATGTAAACTTTATTCTTAGCCCACCACTATTTACTTAGCAGAGGATGGGGCAGATTTGGCCTCAGGCTACAGTTTGCAGACCTCTGTTTTAGAGTCAAATTATTTTTAATTGCCAATTTATACTAACAGTTAATTAGTTTTAGTGCCTTTTTTGTACCATAGGCTATGCTGTGTACTTGATTCTTTTCTAGGTTAAGATCTTTAGAGTTTAATTATAAAGTAATTCCTAATATAAAATTATATACCTAATGTATATAAAAGATGTAATTTGTAATATTATAATGAACAAATGTGCAAGCAATATCAGCTTAATAAGAATAAATTGTGAATACCTTTATGGCCATAGGTCTCCCCTTGCTGTGCTCTATCTCAAAAAGGAGGTAAATTTTGTATCTCAAAGCACTGTTTTTTCCTTTATAGTATAAGATAACACAAATGCAGAAAAATAAACATATGCATAGTTTGATGCATAATTATAAAAACAATGCCTATTTCTTTAACAGGAAAGTTAATAAAAATGAAATACTGCCAGCACTTTTCCCACAGTGCTCTTCCATGAACACAATCCCATTTTCCTAAAATTAGAGATTCATTTTTCCTGTTTCTCTTTTATCATATTCTATATGAAATCCCTAAATATATATATATTTATATTTTCTACATCATAGAACCATATTATATGCATTATTTTCAGCCTTATTTCTTTCATAGAGTTCATAGTATCCTAAGATGTTTCAATTTGTGGTGATTTGGTGCTGTCTTACTGTGGTTTAATGGCATTATGTTGTGGTTTTAATTTGTAGTTCCTCACTGCTAATGAAATTAAGCACTTTTTCATATGTTTATTATCAACTGGATTCCTGCTTTTGTGAACTACCAATGCACATTGTTTATTTATTTCACTGTGTATTTTCTGTTTTTTCTTTATTCTGGACATGTGTTTTGGCAGTTGTACAAGACAGACTTTGTGGATTTGGAAAGGGATTTCTGAAAATGGGGGTGACAGGAGGGCCAGGAGCAGAAGGGAAAGTAAAAAAGGATCAAGATGTGATACACATGTGTACTGACACTCCACAGTGATTATATTCATTATTATGTATTGCCAACATGTACTAATGAAGATTAGAAAAAACTGAATAAATAAATAAATTACAAAGAGATTTTTCCTGTTTTGTATATTGCTTTTTGTGATACCATTTAATTATACAATATAATTTCTTATTTATGCAGTTTTTTTTTTAATCAATAAATTCTTCCCCTTCTTGAGATAATGAAGATTGCTCTCTCATGTTATCCTTTAAAATTTTTATAATTTTAATTTTTTGGATTAAGTTTTTTAATTCACCTGCAAATGTCTTTTGCCTATGACTTGATATAGTCTCCAATTCTTTTCTCCCTTCCACCTTTTTTTCCCTCCCTCCTTCCTTCCTTCCATTCCTTTTATCTTTCCTTTCTTCCTTGGAAATGTCCAGTAGTTTTATAAACATCTATTAAAAAGTGTTTCCTTTCCTAATGATCTAAATATCACAATTCTGTCAGAAAGTAGCTGTCTTTTATCCCTAGGTCACTGTGCTGGCCATTTTATTCTGCTCCATTCGTGTATTTTTCTACTTTACAATACCCATACTTTTCTATTTTAATTAATATGACTTTAAATAAACTTTCTTATCTAATAGAACTATGTGTTTTAGATTAGAAAAATGGTAGAAAAGGTATTGGTAAAGGTAGAAAATCAGCCTCTTAAAAAAACTGTCTTTTGAACAAGGAATATTTCTCTATTTATTTGGATGTACTTAAAATTTCCTTAATAAAGCTTTGTAATTTTGTTTATAGTGTTTTCTACATAATTTCTCCCAAGTAGATTCTTAAATCACATTTTTTGCATCTTGTTTAAATTATATGTTTAAATTTTATGTTAAAAAATTCATACATATAAGGATATGATTATTTCTTCATATTAATTTTGTATTTAGAAATTTTATTTTACTTTTTAAAGTATTATATAAATAGATCCATAATGTTTTGTGTATGAACACATTCATTTCATTTACAAAGAATGAAAATTAGTTCTTCCTGAACTATCCTTATATGATTTTTGTGCTGTTTTAAGTGATTGGTTACATTTCCAGTAATGGTCTATGTTCTATGTTACATAGAACATTCTATGTTACACAGAAATAGTGATAATTGAATTATTAACTATTTTCTGATATCAAAGGGAAAGGTTTTTATGGCAAATAAACTTCAAAGGTAGTTGATAATTTTTGTCTCCTGGAATTCAGGTGCTATGTAATTTTCTGGCTTTTAGTGTGAGCTCCTATCTCAGCAGCCTGTTTCTACTCAATAGAATGCTGCAAATTTGATGAAATTTAACTTCTATATTTAGGCCATAGAAGACTGTGACTCTCACTTACTCTTCATTGAAATACAGTTCACATCCACAGAGTTCATTTATTTAAAGTGTCCACTCCAATGATTTTAATATATTGATATAGTTGTGCAACTATTACCACAATCTAATTATAGAATATTTTCAGTCACTCCAAAAGAAATCTTGTATACAACAGAAATAATTACATATATATTTCCACCTATCCCCTGTTCTAGGCAACTGCTAATCTATTTTCTTTCTATAAATTTGTCCATGGAGATGTATCATGTAAATAGAATCATACAATATATAGTGTTTTGTGACTAGCAAGTTTTGATTAACATATTTTCAAGGTTTGTTCATGCTGTAGCATGTTACCAGCACTTCATTTGTCTTTATTAGGGAACATTTGGGTTATAAATCCATGAGTTGATGGTTATATCTTTTTTCCACTTTTGTTTATTATAGGATATTCTGCTGCAAACACCTGGATACCTAGTTTATTTGGTGTGTATGCTTTTATTTCTCCTGGGGATATACTTAAGAGTGAATTATCCAGGTCATATGGTAACTCTGTTTAATATTATGAAAAGCTTCCAAAATAAAAGTGGCTGTATGATTTTACATTCTCAACAGCAATATATGAAAAGTTTAATTTTTCCACATCTTCACACTGTTGGTGGTTTCTCTTGCTGTGCAGAAGCTTTTTTTTTTTTTTAATCAAACTTGAGACCTTGCACTTACAAGGCAGGTGATGGCACCACTGAGCTACAGAAGCTTTTTAATAAGAAGAGATCCCACTTGTTGATTGTTTGTGCTAGTTCATGGGCAACTGAAGTTTTGTTCATAAAATCTTTTCCTACACTAGTGTCTTCAAGAGTTCTACCTAACCTCTGTTCCAGCTAGTTCAGCATTTCTGCTTTATATTTAGATCTTTAATCCATTTTGATTTTAGTTTAGTGCATGGTGAGAGATATAGGTCTAGTTTTATATGTGCAACCATGTTCACAGCAGCACAATCTGTAATAGCTAAAACTTGGAAGTAGCCCAAATGCGCATTAACTGGAGACTGGATAAAGGAAATGTGGTTTTTAAAATAAAATGGAGTACTACTCAGCCATAAAAAATGAGACATTAGAGGCATTCATAGCTAAATGGATACACATTGAGGCGATACTCTTAATTGAAATAAATAGGACACACGTGTAAATACTGAATAGTTTCTCTTACTGTGAGAAACTGAAAGTGTGAAGAAGGACTACAAGGTATAATAGATAATGTGAAATAGGAAGAAAAGGGGCAAAGGGGAAGGGGAAGTGGGAGGGGTAGGGGAAAGGAAAGAAGGGAATGAAATTAATATGAGAAAATGGAAAAATGGAAACAAAGTCTTTGTAAATAAGGAGGGATGGAGGGGCTGAAGGGAGGGCAGGGGAATGGGGGAAAAATAAGAACCAAGGGAGATTATGTAAAGGTGCAAATTTCCAATGATGAATGCCATTATATTGAATACCTAAAATGCACCAATAAAACCAATTTAAAAAAATTTTTTTTCCACATCTTCACAGACACTTGTTTTTGCCTGCCTTTTAAATTATAGTTCTACCAATGGATATGAAGAGGTATCTTACTGAGGGTTTGATTTCCAATTTCCTTATGGCTCATAAGGCTGAACCTTGCTTCATGAGTTTATTGGCCATTTGTTTATCTTCTTGGGGATATGACTATGCAAATCATTTATACATTTTGAAATTAGATCATTTGACTTTCTATTACAAGAGTTCTTTATATTGTGGACCAAAACCCCTTATCAAATATATAACTTACAAATATTTTTTCTAAGTCTCTTGTTTGCCCTTTTGTTTTATTGAGGATATTTTGCAGAATAAGTTTTACCTTTTATGTAGCTTGATTTGTCTATTTTTTCTTTTGTGCTTGTACTTTTGGTATACTAAGAAATTATCATCAAATTCAACATCACAAAGATTTATTCTTACATTTCATTACAATAATTTGTATGTTTGTAGGGGGCCACTGTAAGATGTGTAAAAGCCTAGGTGTCTGAGAGTGTTTGAGTGCCCCTGAGGATACAACCCCATGTGCAGACACATGATGGGGCTTTGTTATATAATAATGAATCAGCATAGACAACCATGTATGTGCCACACAGCCTGCAAGGTCTCCAAATGTTTCGCCTCACTATGTTTCAGTAAGCTAATAAAAACTACTGTAAGTGCTGTGCTGTAAAATAAAGTTTATTCATGCTTTCTGGCGATGTCTGCTCCACACATGTTTTTTTTCTTTGGGAACCTCGCCTGACCAAGCCTCTCTTCAGTCCACCAACCCTGAAAATGTTTTAGCTATTAATCTGAGTCCTACTATCCATTTTGAGTTAAGTTTTGTATATATTAGAAGTTAGGAGTCCATCTCTTTTTTGGTATGTGGATACCCAATTTCCCTAGCAGCACTGATTAAAGAGACTATTCTTTTTCCATTGAATTATTTTACACCATTGTGGAAAATTAATTGGCCACATATGTAAGGTTACATCTCTCTATTCTTAAATAGATTTAATTAATCTGTAAGTCTATCATTATGCTAGTCATTGCCATACTGTTTGATTGAGGTAGTTTTATCATAAATTTTGAAATTTGGAACGTGAATCCTTTAACTGTTCTTTTTCAAGGATTGTTTGTGTATTTGGGTCCCTTGTACTTTCACATAAATTTTAAAATCAGTCCATTTTGGCAAAGAAGGCAGCCAGGATTTAATAGGGATTATATTGAATCTGTTGACTATTTGGGGGATTATTATTATTTTTACAATATTTTCTTCTAATATATGAACATGAGATAACTTTCACTTATTTAAGTCTTCCTTAAATTCTTTGACAGTGTTTTACAGCTTTCAATGTATGACTTTCAGTTTTTTGTTATACTTAAGTATTTTAATGATTGTAAGTATTGCAATTTGTTATATTATTAAATTTATTTCCCAAACCTTCACTTCTAGTTTCAAACAATATGATTAATTTTATATGCTAATCTTAATTCCTAAAAATCGCTTTTTTAGTTCTAATGAATTTTTACTAGATTTATTCAGGTATGCTATGTATAAGAGCATATCATTTGAGCTCTTTGGCAATGGGTTTGCTGTAAGAGCACGGGTGTAGTGAAAACCACCAGTAAATGAAAGCCAACATGGGAAAGAAAAAGACTCATATCAGTATTATCATCATTGGACATGTGGATTTGGGCAAGTCCACCACTACCGGCCATCTGATCAACAAATGTGGTGGCACTGACAAAAGAACCATTGAAAAATTTGAGAAGGAGGCTGCTGAGATGGGGAAGGGTCTTTCAAGTATGCCTAGGGCTTGGATAAACTGAAAGCAGAGCGTGAGTGTGGTATCACCATTGATATCTCCCGTGGGAATTTGAGACCAACAAGTATTAGGTGACTATCACTGGTGCTCCAGGACACAGATACTTTATCAAAAACACGATTACAGGCACATCTCAGGCTGACTGTGCTGTCCTGATTGTTGTTGCTGGTGTTAGTGAATTTGAAGCTGGTATCTCCAAGAATGGGCAAACCTGTGAGCCTCCCCTTCTGGCTTACACACTGGGTGTGAAACAAGTAATTGTTGGTGTTAACAAAATGGATTCCACTGAGCCAGCCTACAGCCAGAGGGATACGAGGAAATTGTTAAGGAAATCAGCTCCTACATTAATAAAATTGGCTACAACCCTGACACAGTATCTGTTGTGCCAATTTCTGGTTGGAAAGGTGACAACATGCTAGAGCCAAGTGCTAACATGCCTTGGTTTAAAGGATAGAAGGTCACTCATAAAGATGGCAATGCCAGTAGAACCACACTGCTTGAAGGTTTGGATTGCACCCTGCCACCCACTCGCCCAACTGACAGACCTTTGTGGCTGCCCTTCCAGGATATGTACAAAACTGGTGGTATTGGTACTGTCCCTGTGGGCTGAGTGGAGCCTGGTGTTCTCAAACCCGGCATGGTGGTCACCTTCACACCTATCAGTGTCACAGCTGAAGTAAGGTCTGTTGAAATGCACCATGAAGCTTTGAGTGAAACTCTTCCTGGTGACAATGTGGGTGGGCTTCAACATCAAGAACATGTCTGTCAAAGTTGTTCATTGTGACAATGTTGCTGGTGATAGCAAAAATGGCTCACTAATGGAAGCAGCTGGTTTCACTGCTCAGGTGATTATGCTGAACCATCTGGGCGAGATTAGTGCTGACTATGCTCCTGTACTGGATTGCCACACAGTTCACATTGCTTACTAGTTTGCTGAGCTGAAAAAAAAATTGATCGCTGGTCTGGTAAGAAGCTGAAAGATGCCCCCAAATTCTTGAAATTTGGTGATGGTGCCATCATTGACATGGTTCCAGGCAAGCCCATGTGTGTTGAGAGCTTCTTTGACTATCCACCTCTGGGTCATTTCACTGTTAGCGATATGAGACACACAGCTGCTGCGGGTGTGATCACAGCAGTGGACAAGAAGTCTGCTGGAGCTGGCAAGGTCACCAAGTCTGCCTAGAAAGCTCAGAAGGCTAGTGGAAGACCAGTCTCAGAACTGTTTCTCCCAACCGGCCATTTAATTTAATAGTAGAAGACTGCTTAATGATAACAATGCATCATAAAATCTTCAGGAGGAAAGGGGAATATTTTGTGGACCATTTGTTTTCCTTTTGTGTGTGGCAGTTTTAAGTTATTAGTTTTTAAAATCATTTTTTAATGGGAACAACTGTCACAGAATTTTGAGGCCGATTAAGACAAAGTTTAATGAGAAAAAAGATTATATCATTTGAAAGTACATAGCTTATTTCCCTTTTCTGGATTGGATGCTGCTTGTTTCTCCTGCCTAATTGCCCTAGGTAAAATTTCCAATCTGATGATGATTAGAGATAACAATCATACAACATGTATCTTTTGTGAGGCACATTTTCAATTAGCATACTATTTTCAAAGAGCAAGAGAAATCATTCATACTTTCACTGTTAATCATTCATACTTCACTTTGAGTTTTTCCTTGGTGCCTTCAAGCAACTTGGAGAAGTCTTTGTCCATTCCTAGTTTGTTGAGCATTTTAATAATGCCTAAATGTTGGATTTCTTAAATTCCTTTTTGCATCTACAGGGATGAACACCTAGATTTCACTCATTATTGCATTACTGTAATATATAACATTAATTGCACTCTGAGTATTAAACAAACTATGTATTCCTGGGAAAAATTTCACATGTTTAAGCTCTGTAATCCTTTTTATATTTTGCTGAGTTTTGGTTTGCTAATATTTTGTTGAACATTTTCTCAGTCATCCTTGTAAGGGACATCATGCTGCAGGTGTTTTCTTGATATCTCTGATCTCAGTGTCAGGAGAGTATAGGCCTCACAAGATGATTTGGGTTTGTTTTTTATTCTTCTATATTTTTGGAAGTGTTTTGAAAGAATTGGTTATATTTATTTTTTTGAATCTTCAGTAGATATAACCTGTGAAGCCTTTTATGCTCTGTTTTTTTGTTTTTCTGTTTTTGTCCTAGGAAGTTTTGAAAGTACGAATTCATATTCTTTCACGTTATAGGTGATTTTTATTTTTATTATTTATTTTATATATTATAGGAGATTTTTCATTTTTCTTAAGTCAATTTCAGTAATTATTATACATAGAATTTGACCATTTTATCCAAGTTATCTAATTTGTGGCATATAGTTATTCATAGTATTTATATATGTGTGTGTGTGAAATTCTGTGTTTGGTAGTACTTTCATTCTTGACTTTAATAATTACATCTCTTTTGTCTTTTCCTTGTTCATTATTGATAAAGTTAATTTTTTAAAATCTTTTTAAAGATTTAACTCTGGGTTTCATTGATTTTTCTCTATTGTTTTTACATAATATATTTTATCTATTTCTAATGTAGTTTATCTTTCATACTTCTTACTCTGAGTTTTGTTTGGTTAAATTTCCAACTTTCTTATTGTATAAAGTTAGGTTATTGATGTTTTAAATTTTCTTTTCTTTTAACAAAGTTGTTAACAGCTATAAATTTCCTGGCGAACAAGATATTCTATAGATTTTTGATTTGTTGTGATTTGTTTTCCTTCATCTCAAAGTACTTTATTGGTGAAACATTTTGTGATCTATTGGTTATTTAGGGGTGCTCTGTATATTTGTATTTTTTTGAATATCTATTACTGATTTTTAATATAATTTATTTCATTCTACTATAATTAGAGAATATATTTTTTATGATTTTAAATATTTTCAATTCTGTGAGGCTAATTTTGGCCTAACATATGATCTAAACTGAATAATGTTACATGTGAACTTTAAAAGAAGATGTGTTCTCCTATCACTAAGTGTGGTGATGTGTATGTAGATATCTGTTCAGTTTAGTGTATTTATTGTATTTTTCACTTTTCCCATTTCCCTGTTTATATTATGTTTAGTTGATTTATCCATTACTGAAATTGAGATATTGGAGTCTTCAATTACTATTTTCTATTTCTTCTTTCAATTACACCAGTTTTTACTCCATTCATCTTGGGTAATATGTTGATAAAAGTTTATGTATTTATAAATGCCAATTTACTGATGAATTGACTCACAATAAGAAAGTCTTACTGTATGTGTAATATGTTTTAGTTTACAGTTTATTATGTCTGATATTAATCAATCATCTGTTATTCACTCTGTTCTCTGACTGTATGATAGATCTTTTCCATCCTTCCTCACTGTGTCTTTGATTCCAAAACATACCTTTGTATATAGTTTGTCCTTGTTTTATAAATCCAACATGCCAACATTAGTCTTCTGACTGAATTATTTAATTCATTCACAAATAATTTTGCTGTTGATGTGGTCTGATTTACATCTGCCATTTTACTTTTCATTTTATATGGGTTTTATATCTTTGTTATTCTCTTATCTTCCATATTTCCATCCAGTAACTATTGGATATTTCATAGTGCAACATTTTGATTTCTTTAGTGATTTAAAATGATTTTTAAAATTATTTTCTGAGTGATTGCACTCATATATATATAAAAAATGCATTTTAAATTACCATAATTAATTTCAGATTTATAGTTAGTTCTTCTGTATAGTTCCATTTCTCCCCCATCTTTTCCCTATATTATTGTTACAAATTAAATCTAAATATGTTATAAATACAGTACTTTCCTATAAATAGTAGTTTGTACAGACTTCTGTCTTTTAAAAGACTGAACAAAGAAATAAAAGCAAGTATAAATTTATAAAATTTGTTATATTAGCTTTCTTTAAAAATGTTTTCCTGCTTATTCTTTTCATTTCTTCCTGTGGAATTAACTACTTCAGTATAATTTTGTTTCCACTCACCTCCTCTTTCCGGTTATTACTGAAAATGTTGCATTTGTATGTTTTATAAACAAAAGATACAGAATGATGTATTTTTAAAAATCAAAGGTAGAAAGGAGAAGAAATGAACAATTATATTGTCATTAGTATTTATCTAGATAATTATATTTGCTGAAACATTTTGTTATAACACATACATTTGAATTACTGTCTGACACTATCTGCTTTGAGTTTGAAGAATTTCCTTATCTAGTCGGTATCAAGTTCTTTTAGTTTTAGTTTAGTTGGGAGTTTTTTTATTATTTTATTTTTATCTGACATAAAAATTGTATATATTTATGGAGTATTATGTTGTGCCTCAATACATGTACACATTATGTAATGCTTAGATCAGGGAAATCATATCTATCTCCTTAATCATTATCACTTCTTTATGATAAAAACATTCAATAAAACTTTTCTTCTAGCTTTTAAAAATATACAGTGTATTATCCTTATCTATAGTCACCCTACTGTGCAATTGAACACCAGAAATTATTTCTCCTCACTATAACTTAGTAGGCAATGACCAATCTAGTAAACTTCACCCCACCCTATCTTCATTCTCCCCAGCCTTTTGAAACTACCAATCTACTATCAACTTATATAACAGCAATTTTTTTATCTACATATGAATGAGAGTATTTGGGAATTTTCTTCCTGTGCTCACATTATTTCATTTAATGTAATGACCTCTAGTTCCATCCATTTTGTTGTAATGACAGGATTTTATCCTTTTTATGGATGAATAGTATTTTGTTGTGTATCTATACTGCATTTTCTTTATCCATTCATCAATTCATGAACATTTAGGTTGGTTTCATTTCTTAGCTGTTATGAATAGCAGCTATGATAAACATAGGATTCTGGATATGTCTTCAACACACTGATTTTGTTTCCTTTCATTGTATATTTTATATGACAGTCTTTTGAGATATTTCTTTCATATATTTTCTCCAAGTTTTGGTTTGTCTTCTTATTCTCTTGCCAGGGTTTTTTGCAAGCAGAAATCTTTTATTTAATGAAATCCAGTTTAACCATTATTCTTTCATGGTCAAGCTTAAAACTTACTACCATAACCATGATCATCTAGAGTTTGTCCTGTATTATTTTCTAAAAGTTCTATAGTTTTAAATTTAATATTTAAATTAATAAATCATTTTGATACTGTTTGTGAAGTATGTAATGTCTCTTATAGGTTCATTAGCATGTAGATGTCCAATTGCTCCAGCAATTATTGAGGAGACTATGTTGTCTCCATTGAATTGCATTTGTTCCTTTAGCAAGGATAAATTGACTATTTCTGCAGGTTTATCTTGGCGCTTTGTATTTTGTTACATTACTCTATATTTTTCTAGTATTTCACTAGTATCATACTTTTCTGATCACTCTATCTTCATAGTAAGAGGTCAGACAGTGTTAACTTTATAACTTTCTTCTTTTTTTCAACATTGCTTATTTTTTTCAGTGCCTGTGACATTTCTATGTGAACTTAAAAAGCAGTTTTTCAGTTGTCACATGATAATTTTCTGGGATTTTTTTCATTTGGATTGCATTGAATCGACAGAAAAGTTGTGAAGAACTGACACTTCAACAATTCTCTGTGTTGCTACCAATGAATATGGAATCTCTCCCCAATTATTTATTTGATTTCTTTTTCAGAGATTTATTTATTTTACTTCATTCTTTTCCCTCTCTGGTATTATTTTAGATTGCTTAATATTTATTGATCTACCTTCAAATCCACTGATTCTTTTATTCTGTGAGCTCAAATCTATTATTTAAGCTCTCCAGTCAATTGTTGCATTTTTTTGTCAATAGCCTTTTTCAACTCCTTTGCACATGGCTCTGTAGGTCTCTGAATGCTTGAATGGCTGAGCTCTAGGAAATTCTTTCTTAGATGGCCCTGAATGATTTGGGCTCTCTGGAGCTCTCTTCTGAAAACAAAGTCTTTCACTTCTGTATCCATCAAGCCTATGAATGGTAGAGTCTTGCTGATTCCTGAGATACTCTCAAATTATCTTTCCTATTATCTTGATACTAAGTACTTGGCTTCTTTGCAAGGCTAATATTTTCAGCAACTATCCTCTTCTCTCTACCCCAACTTTACAGGTGCTTCCTTTCTCCTGAAACTAAAAACTTTTCATATGGGTTCTTTGTCCCTATTTCTCCTGCAAATCTGGCTAAAAGCTGGTAGACGTACCTATGACACAACTTGAATATTGGGCTGCCTTGAAGTTTTCTTCCTCATAGTAATTAGTACACCACCTTTAATCTCAGTCTCCTGTAAA
This sequence comes from Heterocephalus glaber, assembly GCF_000247695.1. The sequence continues at coordinate 1,737,627 of NW_004624812.1, forward strand.
GTCTCAGATATGGAAAAAATGTAGACAAATTTTCTGCCAAAGTGTAACACATATAGGCTCTAATCCAATTGTTAATGGAATCTTTTTTCCTAACTGAAAGGTCTTGAGCCTGCCTTCACTATGAACATTTCTATAACTTTTTTTTTCCTTTGAGTTTCAACTAGAATCTTCCATAAACCTTATCTTACATCACATTATGGCTTCTATTACTGGCATTTCCAAACCTTTCAATATTCCTCCTGTAAACCACTTCTAAGATTTCTAAACTTTATGGTCAGGTATAGTCATGGCAATGACCTCACTACTGGTACCAAAATCTGTCTTTGTCACTTTCTCATCACTGAAACAGTACCTGATACCCACAACATAAAAGCAATGTTTATTTTTGTTCATGTTTTTAGTCCATAGTTGGCAGACTCCAAGGCAGAAAGGGCATTGTGGAAGGGTCTAGAGGATGAAAGATGCTCACTTCATGGTGGCAAGGAAGCAGAGAGAGAAGGGAGGAGCTGGGGAGGGAGATATACCCTTCTGTGTCACATTCCCAGTGACCCATCTCTAACCAGACCCTAACAATAAGTCAGCTATAGTACCCGCATAATCCAATCATCTTCCAAAACCCACATCTAAACACATATATTCTGTATGTAAATCATCAGAATATGACAGGGGCATGACAAGTCTTTGAACACGTGAATATGTTAGCAGGATTTGGTTTAATATTTATTTCATTAAAATTTTTACATCTATATTCATTAGTAAGTTTGACCTATCATTTTTCTTTTTAAATTTTGCCTATTAGATTTTGGTTTCAGTGTAATGCTTGCTACCTATTAGAAAACATTCTGTCTTTTTATACTCTTTGGGGTATTTTACATTTCATGTAAAGTTGGAGTTATTTTTTATTTTAACATTGGTTATAACTCATCGATAAAGCCATTTGATCCTGGAAGGTTTTTTACAGTGAAATTTTCAGGACAGATAAAATTTCTGTAATGTTCACAGAACAGTTTAGATTTATTTCTCCTTGAATCATTTTTTATGAATTATGTTTTTCTCTAGAATTTTTAGATTTGTTTTCAAATTGCAGATACATTGACATGAAGTTTTTGAGCACTATATGAATATATTCTCAAATAACTGCAAATGAGTAGAGTGCTATTTTAATTTCTGAAATTCCTGTGTCTACACTATTTTTAACTGAACAACCTTTCAAGAAGTTTGTCAATTTTATTAATGTTTCTATACAAACAGTTTCCAGCTTTGGTTTTTCTGTTTTCTATATATTTTATGTTTTATTAATTTCTGCTGTTATCTTATTTTCTACTGCCTATGATTTCTTGGGAGTATTTTATTTTCATTTTTCTAACTCTTGATATGAATCAATTGATCTCAAGATAGTAAGTACTGCTATGCAGTAACTCAGCAACTCCAGGTTTTATATATACTGTTAACACAGATCACCACATATTCTATGTGTATTTTAATGTGATTTTTCCATCCACTTAATTTTATTTTATATAATTTTAT
>NW_004624812.1:1758232-1773075 GCF_000247695.1 Heterocephalus glaber
GCAAATTTCCAATGATGTGTGTCTTTATATTGTATACCTAAAATGTACCAATAAAATTAAATAAAAAATAAAAAAGAATTTAAAAAAAGAAATTTCACAATTTTATTTTTTAAGCTACACACACTTATAGAAGAAGATGTTTTAATTAGAGTAATCCTTAAAAATAATAATGCAATATAAAGTGAAAATGTTACTTTGGCAAATATCTTTAGAAGCATTAAAACATTTTGGTACAGCATAACATTTCTTTTGTTTGGGTTTTATATAAGCAACAGTATGCCTGCACATATTTAATCATTTTAAATTTGTTTCTAATATACTATACTTTCCATCAGTCAGCTAATCAAACTTGTAAAACAGAAGAAATCATTGGAGAGAGTTGGTGAGACAAGTATATAATTAAGTAAAATCTTTATAGAACCATTAGCTATAACTTAAATCTTGAATATAATAAATCTAATATTTCCCATTAAAATTTAAAGTTAAATTGACTTATGTTCTCAATTTAAGCAGATGACTTTGTCAATATTGAATTCTAGGGGATCATCCAATTTTGGGGTAAGGATGAGGACAAGAGTTTCTATATTTTTCTTACATCCCAGCAGCTCATCAGTATGAGCTTTTGCCAGAAGCTGATTTAACTCTTGGGCACTCAGCATTTAGCCAATTTAATTTCAGATCGACTTTAATTTGTAAGGGTTTTACGAACACAAATTTGTCAGGAAGCTTAACATCTTGAATCTAAAGAGACCCTAGAGGTCACTAGGTTTAAAACTCCATCCCTGCAATAGTTCTCCTAAATGAGTACCAGGCAAGAGAATTAGCACTCTCTGATGGAATTCCTTGATATCACATAACATGTTGTCAATTTGGGGCCATTCTACGTTGACTGAGTTGTGTCTCCTTATAACTTTCACCCACTCACCTTTGAATCTCAGAAACTATATCTGTTCTTTCCTTATTGCAGACTTTTGAGGCAATGTATTTGACCATTTGTTTTTGATACTAATATCCAAGTTATATAAAAATATTTAAGTAACTATTTTAAACTCCCATGTACATCTTATTTTAATACCTTGGTCCTTACTGACTCCTTGTCTCTCCCAAAGTTAGCCAATTTCTAGAGATAGTAAACACCTGTTGATTTCAGGACCTAAGGAGAGGAAAGGCTGAGTCATCCATTTTTAAGTTTTAATCTTCTCAGCAAGGATTGTTGTTGTTGGTCCAGGATCAGCTCATGCTGAGAGAGCTGGTTAGAAATTCTCTCCTCTTTCAATCATAGAATGATTGCTCCCTAGATTATAATGGCAATTTTAGAAAAGGGACTTCACATTTCTAGTAGAGATACACACTGGATAGTGTGCATAAGAGAAAGTCTCAGGTGGATATTGCAGGACTACATCTGTTTCAGCCAAGAGTCATCGCTGTGACTATAATTTTGGTTAAGGTAATAAGCATATGGTCTCTATATGTGTCAGTTAAAAATGTCTTTGATATTTGTGGGAAAAAGATATAGTTAATAGATATATTTACTCTTTTATTCAATCAGTATTTGCTAAGCCCTTACATATCCAGGAAAACATGATAGGTTTTAAATATACTAGCAAACCATATATCAAATGATTCCTAGTTTCACTGGTAATTTATAAAACCCAAATTAAGCCCATGAAATATACTTTTATAGTAATCAGATTGACAAATATTTAAAATTCTGACAATATGAATTGTTGGCCCAAACATACCAGAGGTTCCTAAATGCCTACACTCTTAACTACACTCTTCTTTGCTACCATTCAAAACCCTTTGTAATTATTTCAATTAAATACCCTTCTATTACCTTGCTCATAACATAGGTATCAGTGCAGATGATCATTTGGTGCTTTTCAGAAATATTATTCATTTCAAATTGTGCTTTTTTCTCATTCTCTGCCAATCATAATCCAACCCACCATTTAAATCTATTAAATATCATATGGTTAATCAAGCCTTTTTCTAAGGTCCGACGCATACTATTAATAGTACTATAATAATGATGGCACTTAACATACACTGTGGATTTACTAAGCAAGAGAAACTGTGTAGTTTTATCTCATTAATTCCCATGGAATATCTGAGATGATATTATTCTTCTTTGCTGAGAAAGAAATGCAGAGTAGAGAAAGTTTTAGTGACATTGCCAAGTATATCGTAGTGACAGGTTGTGAAGATTTTTAAATTGTAAGACTTATTTTATTACAGGCCCATTCCAGGTCCATTTTACAAATTTAAAAAAATGGAGGTTCAGACATGTGAAATACATACCCAAGGTAATTTTATTATTCCCATCTCCATGTTCAAATTTTTCCATTTTATGACTATTATGGAAGCTCATTATTTTCACAAACATTAAACCTCCTCTGTCATCTTAGTTACTTGCATAATGATCATATCTCTACTAGAATATGGTAAGCTCTTTGTGGGAAGCTCTTTGCTCTTTGAGGCTCTAACTCTGAAGGCCTAACTTACAGTCTTCTCATAGTATATACTCAATAAATATTTGACATATACATTAGTACAAGTCAACTAATGGCTCTGCGACTATCATCTCACTTGATAAATGAGGAAAATAAAAATGACCTATCTTACTGTCTAAAACGGATATTCAAGGATTTGGCGATATATTTATGAACATGTTATAGAAAGTACATTGTACCATATAGCTCTAAAATGTTATTACAAAAAAAAAAATCCTGCAATGGAGACTTAATTTGCATCTCTTTTCAAGCAATCTTTATCAAATAAACCTGACAGGATAAATTTCAAAGCACTTAAAAAGGCTTTTGCATTTTAGCCATTGTAAATCTGTAGCAGTCAGTTCCATTGAAAATGTTGCTTGGGGGTTAAGTATTAAAGCAACCTTTGAGATCTGGTGATGAACTGAAATCAATTACATGTAGCTGTAGGACACTTGCCTCCTACATCTATGTGAATTAACAGCTACCCAGAAACAAATGGTGAACACTAATTTTTAGAAATTCCTGCATAATAATGGAGAGAGAAAAATCTTCCTTAAGAATGATAAGCCTTTCTTGAAAAGGCAGAGATAATACAATGAAAATACAATCAGCCAGTTTCCATGAGCAGGGTCTTCTCCTAAATAGGTGTTGGCTACAAAATGCCAGTCTTTTTTCTCCCCTCTCATTGGTGCTTACAAAGGTCACCTCCTGAATTTTAAGTCAGTAATTGAATTTAACAATTTGGGATTTGGCAACTGTTTCAATATGTGTAAAAAAAGAGGCACAAGAGAAGTCTTTTTCACCCACATTCTTTTATAGCACCTAAGGCATAGTTAAAGTATGCCATCTGCATATGGAACTAATAAAAAATACCATGCTTAAAAAAATTTTAAATTATGTTAAACATATTTATTTCCTAAATACTTATTGTTTTATGTTTAAAATACCCCAAATCCTTTCTTTTAGCTGTTTGAGATATACAATGAAAAACTATTAACTGTAGACACCCTATCACCCAGTAGAACAAGAGAACTTCCTTTTATCTCAGGTAATTTCATTCCCATTGATCACCTTTTTCCGTCTCCTCCACCCTAACTTCCTGACACTCTCCTCAGCCTCTGGTAAGCACTGTTCCAATCCTATACTTCCATGGCATCATCTTTGTTAGATTCCACGTGAGTGAGATCATGCCATACTTGTCTTTCTGACTTATTTCATGGAACATAATGACCTTCATTACCATCCACATTACTACAAATGACAGAATATCTTATTTTTATGTTGAATAATATTCTACAGTATATTTGTGTCACATTTTTTTCATCCATTTATCTGTTGATGAACACTAGGTTGTTTCTATCTCTTGGGTATTGCAAATAGTGCTGCAATAAGCATGAAACTACAAATGTCTCTAGGACATACTGATTTTTTTTCCTTCAGATATAATACCCCATTGGGTGATTGTTGGATCATATGGTAATTGCACTTTTAATATTTGGAGCAATCTCCATACTATTTTCTATAATAAATATACTAATCTACATTTCCACCAACTGTGTGCAAAAGTTCCTTTTTTTTACACACCCTCATCAACACTTGTTGTCGTTTGTATTTTTGATAATAGCCATTCTCATGAGAGTGAGGTGATATCTCATTGTGATTTTGATTCATGATTTGACTTGTAATTTGATTACAATTTTATTTGTGGTTTACCTAATGATTACTCACTTTCAATATCTTTTCTTATACTGGCTGGTCATTTCTAAGTGTTCTTTTGAAAAATGTCTATTTAGGTATATTGGCCATTTTTAAATTGGGTTCCTTGGTTTTTGACATTGTGTTTTTTAAGTTCCTTATTTTTAGTCACTTTTCAGATATACAGTATGCAAATATTTTCTCCCATTTTGTAGATATCTCTTCACTCTGGTGGTTTTTTCCTTTGCGGTGCAGAAGCATTTTATTTTGGTGGAAATCTACTAGTCTCTTTTTGTTTTTGTCTTCTGTGCTTTTGGGATCTTGTCTAGAAGAAGCCCTGTTCCATTCCAATGTCCTGAAGCATTACCCCTGTTTTAGTCTTTCAATCTTCCTGCCTCATCCTATCAGAGCATTTGAATTACAGGTATGCACTACCATGGCAGGCTTAAAAAATGTTTTCAGTAAATTCCTTTTCTGTATGTTAGTAGAAACTTTCTCCCTCCATCTGGATCAGTTCCTCTCTCACCTTACACACACACACGTGCACACACACACACACACACACTTTCACACACAGATATGAATTCCTAGCTAATGAACTCTGCATCCTCATGAAGTCATTCATTCAGTGATGACTAGTGTAGCTCTACAAGTAACCTCACACCATTCCTGTTTTTAAGTTCTATTCAGAGCCTCCATCATGAGGAATCCCCTATCTACCATTTTTCTATGTCCATATCATTATCTGTAGAGGCAAAATCATTTAATTAACAGAAATTAAAATGAGAGTTTCATTTTAAAATTTAATTTAATTGTGGCAAACCACTTGATATGAGATCTACTTTTTCTTTTTCTTTTTTTTTTTTCTCTTTTGGTACCGGGTATCAAACTCAGGAACTTGCACTTTCGAGCCAGGCAGGCAGCACCACTGAGCTAAATCCCCGGCCTGAGATCTACTCTTTAAATAAATTTTAAGTACCTAGTACACTATCATTCATTATATTTTACAGTAGATCTCTAGCACTTATTCATCTAGATAATGAAGAAATTATACCTTTTGATTATCCATTCTTCATTTTATTTTCCTTGGCCATCTCAATTCTGCTTTGTGTTTCTATGTGTTTGATTATTTGTAGAAACCTCATGTATGTGGAATCATGTAATATTTAACTTTCTGTGACTGGCTTATTTTACCATCATATTCATATTTATTCATGTCACATAACTCAGGGTTCACTTCTTTTTAGATTGAATAATATTTTATTGTACAAATATACAGTCCTTTCATCTGTTGTTAGAATTCATACTTTTACACATCTTGGCTACTGTGGACAGTTTTGTAATGCACATAGGGTGCTGACATATCTTTAAGATGCTGATTTCAATATCTTTCATAAATATCTAGAAATAGGATTCCTAGATCCTATCTTTTATTTTGCTCATTATTTGTAGTTTGGGTTTTTCACAGAAGAGAAACAATGTGATTTTTAACCTTGTGTGAATGATTTATTTCATTTAACCTTTTAGTCTCAAGGTTATCCATTTTCCTACAAATGACTCAAATTTATCACTTTGTATGGCAGAGTAGTAGTCCATTGTGTGTGAACATCATATTTTCTTTATCCGTTTATCTGTTTATTAGCATATAGGCTGCATCCAAGATTTACCTATTATGAATTGTGCTGCTATAAACATTGCTACGCATGCATCACTGTAATATAATGTCTTTAAAGCTTTGGCGAAGATATGTAGAAGAGGAATAGCTGAGTTGTATGGAATTTCTATTTTTTAGTTTTTTGATGACTCTCCAACCTGATTTCCATAATGGTTGTACTAGTTTACATTCCCACAAACAATGTAGAACAATTACTTTTTTCCTGCAGCCTCACCATGAATTTGCCATTTCTCTCTGTAATTTACCTTTTCACTGTTTTTTTTCTTTTTCTGTGCACAGACTTTTAGTTTGATGTAGCCCAACTTTTCTAATTTTGCTTTTGTTGCCTATGCTTTTGGAGTCATAGCTATAATACCATTGTTGAGACTAATGTCATAAAGCTTTCCCCCTACATTTTCTTCTATGAGTTTCACGGTTTCTGGTCTTATATTTGAGTCTTTAATACCTTTTATGTTGATTTTTAGTTATGGTATGAGAGAAGCCCCAGTTTTATTCATTTGCACATGGGTATCCAATTTTCTCATCATCTTTTATTGAAGAGACTATCCTCTTTACATTGCATGTTCTCTTTACATTGCACGGCATGCTCATTGATAATAAGTTGATTATGTACACATGGACTTATTTCTGAGCGTTCTATTCTATTCTATTCTATTCTATTCTATTCTATTCTATTCTATTCTATTCTGTTGGTCCGTATGTCTGTCTTTAGGCCAGCACCATACTGCTTTAATTACTACTACAGCTTTGAATATATTTTGAAATCAGGAAAAATGATGCGTCTTGTATTCATTCTTTTGTGGTAAAAAACTGAATTTTAGAAATTCTTTTCTGCTTTTTAAAAAACGTCATTGGGATTTTGACAGGAATTGCATTGAATCTGTAGATTGGTTTAAGTAGTATAGGTATTTTAAGAACATTAAATCTTCCAATCCAATATCACAAGATGTATTCTTTAATTTCTTTCATAGATGTTTATAGATGTCAGGATACAAGTCTTTTATTTAGTCAAGTTTAATTCTAAGTATCTTATTCTTTAACATTTTTCTCTATTTTTTTCTTTTTTTTTTTTTTTTTGTACCAGGGATTGAACTCAGGTCCTTGTGCTTGCACAGTCTTTAACACTTTTATGAAAAAGATTTCCTCCCCTTTCCTTTCAGAATGATCATTGTTAGCAAATATGAATGCAACAGATTTTTGTATGTTGCTTTTATATCTTACAACTTTACTGAATGTATTTATTAGTTTCAAAAGATGTTCAGGGGGTTTTATGGTTAACTACATATAACATAATCTACAGAGACTCTTATTTGTTCTTTATTATGAGAATATCTTTCATTTTCTTTTCTTGCCTGATTGCTCTAAGACTTCCACTACTATGAGTAGGAGTGGCACTGCAGTCTGGATCTAGAATATTCTGTAAAGGCCTGTGGTTAGAGGATACTTCCCTAGTAGGAAGGAGTTAGATGATCAGGGATGAGCCCTTGGAGGAGATTTTGGGAACCCAGTATATTCCTGTCCCTCTTTTTTGCCTCCCACCTGCCATGAAGTGAATAGACCTCTTCCACTATACATGCCTATTGATGTATGATACAATCTTAGGCCCAAAGCAACAGGGACAGACAGCCATAAACTGAAACTTCAAAAGCTGTGAGTCAGAATAAACCTGTTCTCCCTTTCAAAGGTTTATCTTAGGCATATTCTCACAGTAATGAAGAGCTGACATCAAATTGCAACAAGTGGGCATACTTGCTTTGTTTCTTAGAGAATAACCTTTTCAATTTTTATCCAATCATGAATATCTGTTAATGAAAGTGGTGCACAGAGTATCCTCCTATTATTGTACTGCTCTTTCTATTTTCATTTCTATCAGTGTGATTTCTACATTTATATACTCTGATTATGGGTGGATATATATTTATAGTTGTATTTTCCTGGTGAAATGACCCTGTTATCATGTATTATACAATGGTTTGTCCTCGGTGAAGGTTTTTTATTTAAATATTTTGTTTCAAGTAAACATACTCACTCATTTTCTCTTTTGGTTACCATTTGCCTGGAATATCTTTCATCATACCTTTACTTTTGGCGCGCATGTGTCTCAAATCTGAAGAGAGTTACTTATAGATGGAAAGTCACTTCATCTTATTCTTTCTCCTCAGCTAGTCTATGCCTTTGATTAGGGTGATTAACAAATTTACATTTGAAGTAATTTTTAATGGGGAAAGATTTACTATTCATATTTGGTTGATTTTTAAATTTCTGTCATTAGTTATTTTGCTCTTTTTCCTTTCTTGCTGTCTTCCTTTGTGTTTCACTGGTTTTTAAGAATAAATAGTAATAAAGTGCTTTGAGTGTTTTCTGTTTATTTTATATATCTACTACAGCTATGTTTATTGAGTTATGATGAGACTTACATAAAGTATGTTATTGGGTCCTATATTAAGCTCATAACAATTTAAATTGAATCACATAAAATACACAATGCTTTTAGTTTTCTCCAACAATTTCTGCTATTGATATCACAATTGATAACTATTTATATTGTATAACTATTTGTGTATTTATATATTCTTAATTATTCTTAATGTTTTTGCCTTTTTTGACTATAATTAAAATAACTTACCACTTACCGTAACACAGTATTCTATATTTGTCTATATATTTATCTTTACCAACAAAATTTATATTTTCATATGGTATTGGGCTATTATTCAATATCCATTTGTTTCAACTGAAAGAATTTCCTTTAGCATTCCTTTTAAGATAAGCCCTTTTTTCTAGAGATGTCTTTTCTTCCTCCCATTTTAAAGGACATTTTCTTCAGGTATGGTATTCGAGTTTGGCAAAGGTTAGGTTTCAAGTACTTTGAATATATTATTCCTCTCCTATTTGACCTGCAAGACTTCTGTAGAAGAATCTACAGGTAGTCTTATGGTCACTTGCTTGTACATGACAAGTTATTTTTCTTTTATTCTATTCATTATTTTCTTTATGTTTGAATTTTCACAATTTGATTATAGCATGTCTCAGTGGGGATTTCTTTGTATTATCTTATTTGAAGCTTGTTTGGTGGGCAGGGAGATGCCTGTACTTAGATATCCATTTTCTTTCTCAGATTTGTGAAGTTTTCAGCAAATATCTCTTTGAATAAGTGTTTCAGCTGTTCTTTCTGGAATCCCCATAATGCATACATTGGTCTACTTGATAATGTCTCATTAGTTCCTTAAGCTTTTTCTTTTCTTTTTTTGATCCACAGACAGAATAAACAAATGGTCTTTTTTCTTGTTAGATATAGGATATGGTTTGACCTCTGCTTTGAGATCTTGAGGAAACTGAAAAGTTACGTTTTTTAGATGCAAGGTTTCTGTATGGTTCTTAAAATTTTCTCTGCTGAAATTCACACTGTGTTCATCTCTTGTTTATCTGAGCTGATTTAACTTTTCTTTTTGGTACTGGGGATCGAACTCAGGACCTTGCACTTGTGAAGCAGGTGGCGGAATCACTGAGCTAAATCCCCGGTTGATTTAACATTTTCATGATGGATGTTTTGAACATTCTGGCATGTGATTACTATACGTTCCTCTTATAAGAGTCCATTTCTGGACTTCTATTATTTTCTTTGGATCATGTTTCCCTGTGTTTCTCCCAGTATTCATGCACTGTTTTTTATAGAAGATCCTTACTCATCACCTGGAGAGAGATTCTGTGGAACTCCGCCACTCCCCCAAGATTCATGCTAGTCTAAACCACTTTAGACTGTTTATTTTAAACCCCTGGGAATCTAGAGAATGCCTGGCCCCGTTAGCACTCTGAGATGACACAGATGAGACAGAAGACAATCTCTTGGCAATCTCCAGGAAATATTAGAACATATGATATGTGATGCAACGTTCTCTCTCCCCTTAGGAGCTGGTTTTCCTTTTGTCCTTTCCTCTCTCTTTTGCCTGCTTACTTTGTGGTGAGTCCAGGCAGGAGCTGAGGGAGTGCCCATACATTAATTCAAATTACCATGTTTGTTCTCTGTAACCTCTAGGCATCTAGCATATGCCAAGCTTTATCTGTGCACTAAGATAGGCAAGATAGAAGTCAGGTCCTGGGGCAGCACCCCCGAAATTTGAGATATTGGATATATGATCCAACTCTTTTCCTTCCCATATAGAAGATGGGAGCTGGTGTTTTTTGCCTGCTCACTGTGTTCTGAGCCAAGGGGAAGAATGTGGCATGTGTCCTTGCTAGCTCAGACTACCATCTTTGTTCTCTGTCACAGCCAAGGGCCTAGCATGTGCCAGGTTGCTTCAGATGATAGTTTTTTCAGTGGAAAAAATATTGAAAAAGCTTGATAGTGACAGTTTTGTGCCAGTGATGCCAGCCATGTTACAGTGAATATAATTAAACCCTTTTATAATCACACATCATGAACTTGATTTTAGTCCAGAAATCAATTTCTGAGGCAACATATCATACACAATGCCTTTGAAAATATTTTCTAAAAATCATTTAAAAAATTATATTAAAACTTTTTTTGGAGAAATGGAAAAGACCGTCCACACAATTCTATTTTCATGGTAATGCAAAAAATAAGAAGGAAGGGAGGGAAAAAGGGAGGAGGAGGGAGGAACATTGGGAGGAGGAAGAGGAAAAATTCAACATCAGGAAAGACATCTACCAAAGCTGATAAGTTAGGACAAAGTTCCACATTTTCATATTTTCCTCAGCAAATCTGTTTTCTTCATTCTGATGACAGTCTATTTCATATGCACAAGGCTAGCTGGAAACCTTCAATAAGCAATTCTAAATGGACTCCTTCGTACAGCTGCCTTCTCACAGGAAGGCAATAGAAGAATGCTGGTTCCCGCTAGACAATCAGAAGAAACAGCAACTGTAAAATTAGTGCCAGAGTGGGTCCTGGCACCATTAAAATTTAAAACAAGGCAACAGCAGACTGTGTCATTTTCTCAGTTCCGAGCTCTCAGTTTGAGCTGATCAATTCCATACAAAAAAAGAGAGTGTCACAGAGTTAAGCCTCAAATTCAGCTCTTAGTGCATTTTCTGTTAGTAAATTTAATGCTGGGTGTATTGTGATCAGGAGTAAATTTACATTTGCTTTGTCCATTAAATGGAAAGGTGCAGTCTACTCTGTGGTCAAAGCTACGAAACTACAGTACAATGGAAGGCTTTAGAATTCTCAGCCATCCAGCCTTTGCTGTCTTTGACACGTGAGTATTTTTTTCCTTCACTTCTTTATTTCTGGATTAAAAAGAAAAGTTTTAAAAGTCTCTTGAACCTTCAGATTAAATCTGTGGGCATCCAAAATATTTTAATAAATTATTCAATATAATTAAAATTGAAGTCACAATATGTAATTTTTCCTTGAAATAGCAAAGCTAATTTGGGTGGAGTAAAATTAACTTTAGAATATGAATACATTTATTTCTTCAAGATACATGAGTCTTTTAATGTATTTGTACAGAATAAAGTATGTAAGAAGAGCTATTGTCTTCACTGAGAATGTCTCTCAAAGCCTCATGCACCAATAGGCAGGCCTTTTGAAAGGTGACTGGATCATGGGGCCCTATACTCACCAGCAGATTCACCCACTGGTGAGTACAGCAGCTGAGTGTGCTGTTGGAAGTTGGGCCTGGTGGGAAGAAGTGAGACACTGGTGCCATGACCTGGAAGACTTTATTTGAGTTCCCTGTTTCTCCATTTGGGCTTTGCTTCAGGGACACCATGACTAGAGTGGTTTTCCTATAGCAGACCCTTTCACCATGGTATTCCTATGTTTGAACCTGTGGACCATGGATGGAAACTTCTGAAACAGTGGCCAAAATGTACTTCTCTTCTTTAAATTGTGGGTATTGGGTATTGCTTCTCAGTGACAAAGAAAGTATCCAGGACAATAGAAATAACAGCAGAGTACCTACCATTTATTCTGAAACTAATGGTTTTGAAATCTTTCTATCCTCTGCTTCCCAACCTCTTTCTTCTTCCATTAGACATAATCAGTTTGCTGATTATTACTTTTTTATTATTCCCTTGGTTTTATATGTGTGTTTTTACTATATATTTATCCCTAATCAGAAAATTATTTGACAGAATATTTTTAATTTTTAAAATGTATTTGTATTTTCTAGTTCTGGACATTAAGCCCAGGACTTTATGCATGCTAGACAAATGCTCTACCACTAAGCTGCACCTCCAGCTACTTTGAAACAGTGTAAGTGGAGGGGGCATATTCAGTGACTTTTTATTCAACATTATCTGGCAGCAATTTACTTATATTGCTTTATATAGTTGAAACCCATTCACTTTTCTTACTCTATAGTATTTTATTAAATAAAAAACCCACCAATTTTTCTATTCTCTTATTGTGGGACATTTGGGTTGCTTATAGATTTTTGCTACTACAGTTTTTGACATCTCCTTCGTGTGGTGTATAAAGGTCCTCACCAGTTACTTCTTGTCTGTCCTTCTGATTTTATTTCCTTGGGCTTTCTCACAATAGCTCCACTTCACTGAGCTATTGATTTATCTCTTTGTTTCTGATCATGCAGTTCCCTTTGCCTTAGAAAAAACCTGTGTCCAGATGATCTCCCCTGTGAACTCAGTTCAAGAGTTTTTAAATCTGACCACCTTAGAAGTCCTTTTGACACTGTCCTAAGTCTTATTACAGTGCTTATTATAATATAAAGGACAGCTGCTAAGCAAAAGATAAGCTCAGGAGAGAAGCTATATATTTCATCTCTGCATAACTAGAGCCAAGCACACATGAAATAGCTGAATATTCAACAGTTCTGATTATGTTATTTCCATCACACTGCCTACACTGCCTAACTTCATAAATCTAAGAAGTATCATTTTTAAAAAGTACCTCATCATTGATACACAACTCATATATTCCATTATACCTTTTAAATAAGTGATTTCCAATTTGTGAGTCTATGGAACACTTATTCTACCTGTTCTGTTATTACTTCAAAAATGTGACATCAGAGTTAATAGGGATTATGGCACTACTTTCAATAACACACACTTTAATTCACACAATCAGCACAGACAGGGACAAAAACACCTCCTGGATGATATCCAAAGTTTGCCAGGAATATTCAGGTCATACTTTGAAAAATATTTTCTTAAATGGACCGAAAATTTAGTGTGGTCTTCCACAGAAGTCTCACACATTGAAATAGCTTTTTGTTAACTGACATGTTGTTAACAGGAAATTTTGATAATTTCTTTTTGTTAGAAGTTTCAAATTGTATAACCTCAATGTTCAGCATAAAATATCAATGATCTATTGTTAAAATTTATAATAATATTCTAAACTTTAATTTTTAGGGTAACATCAGCTATATCTAATATGTCTCCTTAAATTTTTATAAAAACATGTCATGAAAATAAACAAAATTATTTTCAATGACAACAGAATTATAAACTGAAATTAAGACAGATTAATGTCAATGCATAGGCAATTGTTTTTATTAGCTGCATGGTGATTGTTAAGTAAAGTATATGCTGTTGTACTACACTACAGTTTCAACATTTTGACCTAATACTATCTTGAGACTGCCTGGGTAGGTGGGGGAATCACGTAACTTAACCATCTTTATGCCCTGAAATCCAGGATGCTGAGATTACACTGTTGGGAAAACAGGATGCAAGATTCCAAATGGCATGAAATACATGCTATGAACAAGATGGGCAAAGGTCAGCAATGTCTGCTTTCATCAATGAATCTCTTTCTGCATATGTTCAGAGAACAAAATTCTCATTATGCAAGAAATGGTTAAGGGCAGGAAATCTCATTTGCATTCTAGAATTCTTTATCACTTAAGACTAAGGGTTAAAAGCAATCCTTAAATGAGCACAAATTGAGAAAGGTGACTTTTGACACTTCATTTGATACAAAGACCACAGTAGCATTAAATTTTCGTACTTAGGAGTCATGGTACTAGTAACAGAAGCAGTGGTAGACTCACTCCAAATAAAGTATGCTAACTATCAAAATTAACTGTAAAATCATTTGTGTATTTCTCATCTAATCCTGATAACAGTTCAGTACTATTATCTAAGAGGCCTACAAAAGAAACTAAGGACACAAATGAATTCCTCTCAACCCACACCCATTAAGATCCTTCACAATTCTGGAAAGTGTAAAGATTGAATAAAAATTTCACCTTTCTCTAATGAATAAATAGAAAAAGTAAAAAAGCATAAAACACAGAAAAGCATTTCAGTATAAGGAACAGTACATAGCCCAGAATACTTGAAAGTAGTATATGCCTTAGGGAAAAAACAGTTTCTAAGAGGAATAATAGCAATACAAAAGACAAGATTCCTATTTGAAGTCCATAGAAAAACATGGTTTGACCTTCAAGGAGTGTGAAAAGAAAGTACGGTAAGAGAATAGACTAAGAAGAAATCAGGGGCAGGAAGTTGCTGACTGATGAAATAAAAGGCTGAAAAAACCCCAAAAGATAGTAGTAGGAATACACTTGTGCAAGTCAGATCAGATATGCAAAAAGACTACCTTTCAAAATTGCAGGGTGAAAGGGTAAAGAGATGCAAACAAGAGTAGATTATAAATATAAGGGAAGAGAGTGGAGATAGGATTTAATGAAGTAGCACGAGAAAAAGGAAGTAAAAAAAAAATTAGAAGAGTCAATAAAGAAGACAAATAATTCCCATTCTGAAGGGGAAAATAGTCACAGTTAAAAAGGAATTGCTCAGTTAGTGTAAAATTATTTTTTTTTAATTTTTATTTTTTGTTAAATTATTTTATTGGTACATTTTAGGTATACAACACAATTACAATTCTTTTTTTTTGGTACCAGGGATCAAACTTGGGTCCTTGCACTTGCGCAGCAGGCAGCGAAACCACTGAACTAAATCCCCAGCCCTACAATTGCATTTTTCTTTGGGAATTGTACCTTTACATAATGCATCTTGGTTCTTATTTTTTCCCCATTCCTAGC
>NW_004624812.1:1786171-1809208 GCF_000247695.1 Heterocephalus glaber
TTTTCCTTAAGGCAGTGCAAGGAATGTGCTCTTCCATTAAGAAAGTAAGAGGCACTACTTTGGAGTTGAGCTATGAAAGGAACCAAGATCCAGGGTTGTTTTCTCATCAGAGCATGAAGGGAAGCTTCAGGTGGATCTGAAACACAAATGCCCAAGACATTGGAGCAGATATGATCCTAGTTAAGGTCACATAAACACCCTAATAGAAAGACTCCAAGCCTGAAATGCAAGAACAGGGCTGAAACAAACTCCCATGCAATAGTTATTCTGAAAATTAGAGTATCACTGAAACAAACATATCTCTGAACTGGATGAAGGGAGGGAAGGTAACTTCACAAGACACTTGGGGCAAGCTTATATTAAGATCCAGTTTAATGTTTTGGCTTCTCTAGCTAGTTTGCACCAAAGCTTTTTTTTTTTTTTTTGGTATGGTCGTCTTTACCTCAGGTTTATTTTGCTGTATGTTATTATAACTTTGATCCTTTAAATAGAGGGTGACACCATATTTCGTAGATTTCAAGAACACAATGGATTTTTAAAAAATCACCAGTTTCATAACAGCTTTTAAGAGATGTGGTACAAAGAGATTCCACAATATTAAATGTATACACAGATGAATACATGAACCAAAAATATTAAGCACACTTAGGAGAAGATATTATACTTTGCCCCATCACCCTGGATTGTGTAAGCCTTCCCTTCTCTCATCTGCTCTTAGCTGTACAGTCATACACAGCCTAGAGGTCACAGGGCAATGTGATGTCACCTGCCAGAAATCCAGGTAAATAGCAAGCAGACATTGGGTTGGCATTTTTGGGTCAGTCTTGCATTTATAAACCTATTGAATGAAGACTACATTCAATGTGCTTAAGCAGTGCCCATAATGAAAACCCTATAGAGAAGAGGAGTATTTCTGCATGTCCTCAAACCGAACAATTATTTCTAAACAATCTATTTAAAAAGTATGTTCCCTTTCCATTCATAGTCAAAGTTAGAAACTCAGACAACTTGGACACATTTTCTGTTTCTTATCCATAGAAGTTAATTTTTCCAAGGCCGGAAAGTCTTGCCTGAAAAGGCCTGCTTCTATCAACACAAAAATATTTGCTAATGGACAAACGAAATATAGCTTAATCAGAAAATGTTTAGGATTGCCATGTGGAAAAGCATACCTATGTTCTAAGATCAATGGAAATCTGAAACACTTTGTTAAAGCTTTACTATTAATCCTTAAGAAATGTAGGGATTTTGCTGCCTGTGGTTTAATTGTAATGCTTTTTTTCCTCCCTCATTTCTAAATACTTTTATGATCAAAATGGTGAAGGTCCTTAGGGATAGGCCAGGATTACTCCATTTATCTTATGTTCTGGAGCTCAAACCAGTCCTGAGCTTGACTTTTCAAGAACAGGAATTTCCAGAGGGACTAGTTAGCTAACTTTGCTGTTAAGGGTCATTTCATCTTATAAATTGGGGGCTCCATTTCAGTTCAGGATTTTCACCTTCAATTTCCAAGTAAAAGTACTAACTCAATGGCATCCCTTAGTACCTGTTTTCAGAGAATCATGTATGACAGTGGTGATGAGGAATGAAACATTATAGGTCACAGAGATCGTGTGAGGAATTTCTAAAAGTGGCCGGAAAAAAATGTTCCATCACCTCCACTAACTTCCTACATTTTGCTCTTGGGTGTGCAAATTTTAAGTTAAATATTTAGTTCATCTCTAACTACAGTGATTAGTAGCACCCAAAATGGTGAAGTATATCATGCATTTACAGAGTAATCTAAAATTACAAGATGCCTAAGAAGTATAATTCGTAACTTTTGTGATTGTGACAACTTCCAACATGGCCATCTCTCTTTGCATGTTTAGTAGCATGTGTGGCTCTACCTGAAGGGTGGGAGTAGACCTGAAAACTATTTCATGTCCTTTGTTTCTTAAGATTTGTCACCCTGTGACTCTGTCGGGACTTGTATTGGTCAGGTCCTCTGTTGCTGGAACAAAAATCCCAGCATACACAGGTTAAAGGAGAAAAGGTTTACTGTGGTTCACAGTTGGAGGTTTCAGTTCATTGCTGCCTGGTTCCAAGGTAGGAACATCACGAGAAACAGCTCACTGCATGGCAGCTGGGAAGCAGAGAACATGGGAAGAGCTGCAGTGAGATACATTTCCCTAAAAGGTACACCTCCAGAGATCCCCCTCCTCCAACTGGGCCCTATATCCTAACATCACACTCAGCTATGAACATCAGTGAATTAATCTACTGATGAGTATAAGGCCTCCATGGTCTAATCACTTCTCTGTGAGTCTCTTACTCTAGTCAAGTTGACAATTAAGATGCACTGGCACAAGATTTCAGAGATTTAGATCACTGAGACAGAGTAATATAGCACTTTCACAGTAAAAAAAAAAAAAGTAGGGAAATTTTGTGTGGACTGGAACAAAGCCCAACCCCACGTCTCTTTCTTTTCTCCTGTCTGCAGTGTGCAGGACAGTGGCCATTCTGACTGACCTGGAACAGCATTAATACCAGATACAGACCCTGATCATGGCGGAAGGTGATTAGATGTAGATGGAGGTGTTTACTGGTCCAGGCCGTGGATACAGGGAATGCTTCTGTCTGAGTACAGCACCAAGTTTCCTTATCCCAATGTCACGAAGCAGCGGTCTTATTGGGAAACCAGATAAAGAATTTCTTTCCTAGTCCAAGAAGGGGATGAAAACTCATTAGACCAAGACTTCTTTGTTTTTGTCACCACTGCCCTGTGCACACACACATACACATACCAACACAAATTTCTGAGGTTGGCACTTCACAGTTAAAGAGCCAGTGACTATTTATCACCTTGGTAGTGAGCACCATATTACATGAGCATCCAGCGAGGCACCCAGACCCAATTGTTAACCCAGTCTTTTGTTCCTTGGCCCCACCTCTTACAGACTACATTCTTTTTTTTTTTTTCATTAAGTAGTTCTTAAGCTATTCATTGATTATTCAGTTAATAATGATCCATTGGGGATTTGCAGGACTAGCTAGAAGTTAAAGGGCATATAGTTATGATGTTTTCAAGGAAGTACAACAACAGTGTTTACTGCATTCATGGATGTATCATTTTGAATAGACACTATGATACAAGTATAGGTTATGAGGTGAAAAATGCTCAGTGACTTACAAGCAATAGAGTGAAATTTCTACGGAAGCCTTCAACATGTCGATAGGTATGATATTTGAATGAAGGATGGTAAGGAAATATGTTTTCAGGTTCTCAAGAGGTAGGATATTCTGTAGTTAGGGTATAGTGCAAGCAAATATACTTTCTTATGAAAGGTAGGTCATTCAGAAGGTATTAGCTGAACAGAAATAAATAGCTGCAGAACAGAAATTAGAGCCACTTCACAACAGTCTTGGTCTCCCAGGCTCAAAACTATGGACCAAATCCTAGGAAATCTAACAAAAGTAGTGTCAAATACATTGTATTTTGGGAAAAATGAACACATGTTAATACACAAAGAAGGTGTTTATAAAATTATGATTTATTTTCAATCTAGTTTTAAAGCTTATTCAAGAGGACAACAGTGAGCGGGCATGTTCTATGGGGATCACAGCAGGCATTCTTTTTTCCTTAACATCATTCTGATTGACAAGATCCTCAACCCAAGCACTTAGCAGTGAATAATCTATCACATGGCTCATAGTGAGTATGTTTGTATTTATTTATTTATTTATCCATTTGTACCTAACAAGTTCTTACTGAGTACTTGTTATATGCTAAGCACCATTCAGAGCTCTGGGGATTCAGAGGTAAGTGACAGAAAAGTCTTCTTTGCCAAAAGAATATTTTATGTGAAAAACTGATAAACACTAAATTGACATATATACATCCTAATAAATTTCAGACAGTACATGTTAAAAGCAAAATATTGCAAGATAATATATATAAGAGGGGTGTTTTGATAAAAGTCTGTGGAAGTCCTCTGTGAATAAGTAAACTTTGTGAAGGGATCTGAGTGAAATAAGGAGGAAGCCATCAAAGATTTGGGAGAGTGAATATTTACTTCATGCAGAGGAAATAGCAAAACGCAAAGGAGATCATATAGGACTTTATTGGCCGTAATTTTAGGGGTTTGGTTTCTAGTGTAAATGTGGAAAAAGTTGAGGAGCATTTATTGCTGTTTTCTAGTTTATTGCTGTATAGTGAAGAGACTATAGTAGGAGAAAAGGAGGAATGGAAACATTTATGGCAATCCAGGTGGAAAATACCTGTGGCTCAGAATGGGGCATATTGGTGAAGATTAAGGAAAGTATTCTGGCTGCTTTTGGGAAATCTGAAGCTTGAATCAATATGACTTGCTTATGTGTTGGGAAATGGGCATAAAGAAAAGAGAAATTTCTTTCTTTTTCTTTTTTTTTTAAACCTAAGCAATTAGGTCAATGGTAAAAACATTTACTGAAATATGGAAAATCTCTAGATGAGGTGTAATTAAGAGGATTGTTTTTGAAAAATTGCTTCAGGTATAGACCTGGTTATATACTTGGAACTCTAGGGGAAAATGAGTGATAGAGATACTCAAATGGGAGCATTTGAAAGCCATGGAACTAGATGAAATTACTCATGGAGAGAAGTTAGTGGAGGAAAGGGGATTAAGAATAAATGAGAAATGCCAAAGTCTTTAGAGGTCAGTAAGGGAAGGAGGAACTAGAAAAGAAAACACTGAGTCTAGAATGAGGTAAGGTAGAATCTCGGTTGCAAAGGTCCTGAGGCCAGGTAAAGAGGGTATTATAAGAAGGATGATCTACTGTATCCCATGGTATTGAAAGATCAAAGAAGATGGGAATTGAAAAGGGTCATTTAGGCTTTATAATTGAGATGCCGTTTGTGAACTTGACAAGAGTTGCAGTGATATTGACTTTCTTCAAGTGAAAGAGAAATTTGAGATGAGGAAGTCAAAATGGTGAGTACGAGGCACTTTTCTGAGGGTTTTACTCGTAGGACCATAAAGTTTCCAGGCAGTCACTGGAGGAGTGGGTATGGTCTCACAGGTGAAATGTATCACCACCTAAAACAGTGTGTGATCAGGAATGATCTCTGACACCCAGGTAGGGGAAACTTGATGATACAGAAGAGGAGGGGATGGCTACAGGAGGAAAGTCCTGAGGAAGACTCAAGGAGATGGGGAAGAGTTTTCAAGTGAGGGGTTTTGCTGTCACAGCACCAGAGAGAGTGTAGTTATAGTAATGCTGAGGGAAGCAGAGAAGGGTACAGCTGGAAGATAGGTCGATGGATCCTATGGTGGGAAAATGAGGTCCTTCCCTTCTTATTCAATGTTTAATTGAAGGAGATACTGAAACATTTGCTCTAGGGAGAGCCAAGGAAGAAAATGAGCATAAGCAATATAGTCGGAGCAAATGCTCCTGAGCACATGGCAGCACTGTGTGAAACCCAGATACACAGTTCCTGGAAAACAGGGGGAGCAGATGGGACCAGCCTGACAGGCATCCTCCAGAGAGTGCGATGGAGGGATACCGAGGGAGCTCTTTTTAAGTAAAAGCTGATGCTGAGCCTGGGGCTGATTTGCTGTCTGCCAACAGGCTTTGCTTTGACAACCAAAGGGCAATATTTCTAGGTCTTTGGAGACAAGATGCTGTCCCCAGAAAATGTGCTTGTGTCTGTGCACTTCAACCCATAGGCCCTCTGTCAAGAGCCCAAGGTACTGTGTTCTAAGGAACACAACAGGAGAGAGGCTGGAGGTAGTCGTGAGGGAGTCGAGTTCTAGTTTCCTCTCTTTTTCAAAATGTGTGATTTTGGACACAATAAAAAAATCTGAAGTTTTGATTACTATAAAAAATAAGATGGGAGCAGCAAACTGGTCTATGAAATCTGCAGAGAGGGCTTCAGTGTTCCTCAACCAACAGCCTGGATTTCTACTCCTATTCTTTTTTTTTCTTTAAAACATTTTAACTTACATATAGTAATTGCATATATTAGTGGTAAGCAGTGCAATATTTCAATATACCTTGACACAAAGATCACCTCAAGTGCTTATCATTTCTTTGTGTTGGAACAGTCAACATTTTTTCCACTAGATACTGTGAAATTACAATTACAATTAATTGTTTTCACCTTTATTTGACCTACCATTCTATAAAACATTAGAAAGTATTTCTCCTATCCAGCTGAACTTCCAT
Organism: Heterocephalus glaber; assembly: GCF_000247695.1. The sequence goes on from NW_004624812.1 coordinate 1,792,358, forward strand.
TTTCTGTCTCTTTCCCATAGTAGTCTTCCCAGCTGGTTGTGACAACTATTCTACTCTATACTTCTGTGAGATCAACTTTTTAAATTTCTATAAGAACATACAGGTACCCTTATACTTACCAGTTCCTAGGGAAGTGAATTTTGGGAAAGAGTTTGGAAAACAGGTGGGCTTGTTAGAGAAGCCAGCTAAATCTAGGCACCCAGAATAGCATTGAGAAGGCCAGCCATTATTCTTTTAAAGCATGCTGAAGTAAAACAGAAACCAAAAAGAACCAAGTAGTAGAGATTTCATGTTTCAGAGGAAGTTTCTTGAAATGAGAGTGGGATACCCCAGGAGAGTCACAAAGGCCTTCCTCCCCATTGAAGACTGAAAGCTAAGATCTCCAAAATAAGTGACTGACATATGCATCCCCATATTCATTTATTATGACTCACATGATAAAGCTTCTGGAAAACTGGGAGTCACGTGTACAAATTAAGTTTGCAGTCATTTTTCTCAAAACCACCACCATATTGATACTCTTGGATAGCCTTGCACTGGTATCACATTCTTTTTCTGTTGTAAATTGTCTCAATTATCTGTGCGGTGGGGGGGGGCAAGCACATAGACAACTGGCCTTTGAAGGTCATCTTTGTCAGGAAATAATTTGACATAAATATTTACCATGTATCCAGCATTATTCCATTTGTATTGTGTTGAGCCAGAACTAGCCCTCTTTGTTACAGTGAAAAGAGATGCAATTCCTGGGGTCCAAAACTCTCATGTACTTCCAAGTACTTGAAAGCCAAAAGGAAGAAAGGGTAGATAAAACAGAAAGCAGGCACTGCTTAAGTTTCTCCAGCCAGAATATTGAAGGCTTTCTATGAGAAAATAGATAAAACTTAATTTTCCTCAAGTATTTAGGAAAATTCACTCTTGTTCTATTTTATTTTACTTTTTAACTCTGTTATAAATTTCTTTTGAAGGCAAGTGAAGTGTTGAAGAAGGATCAATAATGTTGTGCTCACAGCACTTTATTGATCTTCTTTTCTCTTTTTTAATTTTTATTTGTCCAAAGGAAAAAAATGTAGGAAACAGGTTAAAAGGGGGAAGTCATGATTTTTCTTTACTGTCCTTTTTTCCTTTCTAAATTGTATTTCAAACAAAAACTCTCCTGGCAAAGCAGTTACTGATGGTGTGAATCAAAGTTTCTCTTGCCTTGTTGGTGAAAGCAGGCACCTGATGGTTGGGTCCAAAGAACAGCCTTTCATTACAGAGGAGACCAATGCTTTGTGAACTTCAGAGCACTCTGAGAGGGAAGAGAATTCAACTTGGACTCTTTCCTGTTTTCTATGTCATTTAATACTTTAACACACCCAAGAACTTCAAGAGGTGAGGATCCAGTTAATACATTATTAAGGAGGACTGTGTGAACATCCTTGAGATTTTTGAGAGGAAAAGAATTACTAAAAGAAGGTTACTGTAATTGATTTAGCATTTACAAATATCCTTGTATATAACACCCTAAAAGTACCAAATATATTTGACTTTTCCTATCATAATAAAGTACCCAAGGACTGTCTTCAAATCCTGGGAGGCCATCATGCTCATGCAACCAATGAAGTAGGCAACTTTCCTCCTTTGCCTACTTAAAATTTTATTATAGAAAATATTTCCTGAGGGCCTTTTGAATACCATAAACTGTTGTAGAATCTTTGTATACATTAGTACATCAGTGAGCAAGACAGACTTCTTGCAGAGCTTTCTCTGTAGAGAGGAAGACAGATAGTAAACAAACAACTACATGAAGGTTACAAAATTTAAGAATAGGGTGCTCCTAGAATGCATATTTTATCTAATGTGTTTCAACTCTTAATATTTTCATAATTATTAATCATTTTGTAAGAAAAATAAAAATGCAAGTCAGTGAAGTTGGAATAGGTGTCATGCTGTCTTTTTCCTCCTCTGTCACTCACCTTCAATGCTGACTTTCAATCCAGAAGTGCTCATGAGGTCTGCTTACTCCATAGGTAGACCAGAAATACTGGCTGGAACCCCTGGTGCTTTGATTCTGGATGGAAAGCACAGGGAAGCAGACTTGCCCTGTGAGCGGCAGACACACATCCCTGTTCTGACTCTTTCTCCCTCACCCTAGGCTGGCTGCCTTATGCAAACATCGCTGCTTACTGTCACCAAAATGTCTGGCTCCAGTAGTGGAAGTCTTCAGGGCATCTCTTTCCACTCAAGGATATGCTTGGGTACTGGTTTCTTCCATCATAGAAGTCCAATATTTCTTAAAGATTCATAATTGCACTTTTAATATGAGTTAATATAATGCACAGGAAGAGAAAGATAGTCACACATGAAGCATAGAGGTTAAAGGAAAGCACACCTCACTAGCTGTTGGTTTTAGAGTATTTCTGGGATACACGCATACCCATGTTTATAGCAGCACAATTAATACTAGCTGAATTGTGGAAGTAGCCCATATGCCCATCAACAGATGAGTAGACAAAGAAAATGTATTTACCCACAATGGACCACTCCTTTGTCATAAAGAAAAATAAACTTGGTAGTTTGTAGGAAAATGGATGCACTTTGAGGACATAATTTAAGTGAAATAAACCAGACACATGAGGTTAAATATTGCATAGTTTCTCTTATATGAGAAGCCCAAAATATAAATAAGGAACAAAATAAAATACTGATAATAGGAAGTAGGGAGATAAATCTTTCTCAAATCAGAAAGGGATCAAGAGATGGAGCAGGGAAAAGGAAGAAAGGAGAAGGGGATAAAAAAAGGAATTAAGATGTGTTATGTATATATGCCAACTCCACACAAGCAGTGTAAATATTATGTACTGCAAACCTGCTGAGAGAGAGAGAGAGAGAGAGAGAGAGAGAGAGAGAGAGAGAGACTGAACTGAGTAACTCGGCTTATCCGAATGTGACTCTACTTCCTCTTTTTCCCCTGCTCTAGAGTGTGTAATAGATGTCCTACCTTTACTCTATTCCTACCCCTCTCTCTTTCAAGGATTCCATAGGACCTAACTTTGGCTTTTTGTTAAAACTAGTTATTCCCTGTAGCAAGGCTTCTCTCCATTTGTTTGTGTGTTTTTTTCCCAATAGCACTAAACCAGTATCTAAAATAAATTCTCTAATGACCATGAGTCCTTAGGTAGGGCATAAGATCTGTAGACCTTTTCCTCAGAGCTATAGTCAAGGACAGATGCTCTTCTTGTAGCTGCAGGATAAGAACATGCACTCTAAAATGTATTTCTTGGGTTCAAGAAATAGTCTTGCTTCTTGCAAACAGAAGAGCAGTAGCAGCCATCTGTAACACAGGGATAGTAATATCTTCCATTGATGAGCAAACTTTTTCTTAAAAGGTCAGATAATAAATATTTTAGGTTTATGCAGACCAAGAGGTAAAAGTGAAGATGTTACAGAGGTACTTAAGTAAACACTTGAAAATGTAGAAGTATTCCTAGCTCACAGACCATAATAACATGGGAAACTATTTAGAATCATGGACCACAGTTTGCTGACCTCTGAGATGACTCATTTTATCAGATTGGTATAAAAATAATATGTGCAATTGTAAGTAATTTACGAGATAATTTGGAACATGCACTAAGCATTCAGCAAGAGGATTTCCCCCTTTCTTCTCTTGTAAAAGAACAAAACCAATTTACTAAAAGGAAGGAAATATATAGTCCTTTTTTGGACCATAGTTTATTCTCTTCTTTTCTTGATGTACCATGTATATTGCCCAATTTCAATACCTTTGCAACAGCCTTTTAGTAAGTCCATCTCTCTTTCTTCTCTCAATAAAAATTAATTGCTTTCCCTCTCTCTTTATGAAAAACAAAATCAACCATCCTGACGAATATTCTTTGCATACTGCATGACCTCAGTTCCATGCCTTATTTTGCAAAATGTGTGTGACTATCCAGAGATTTTTACTAATCCTTGAAACACTATTTACACACCCACTAAACTTTACACTGAATGAAATGTCAGGAGATACATATACCCTGCCTGACTTTTGCCATTGTGAGTTGGTCATTATAAGCACAGAAGTGACTGGTTTCCTGACTAAAGAGATAACACTTTAACATATTGATGAAAGAATAGGATGGCTTGGTTCACTAAATTCTGCTTACTCTTGTAATCATAAATATCTAGTTTCCACATCACTGTGTGATAGAAATTAAGATTAAAATAGTAGTGACCAATCCCAATTTTTCTCTCAAACATTATCTTCACTAGGTAGTTCTATGGAGGAAAAATCACATCACATTATTGAATTGATCAGTGAGCCATTGCAGGGGTTATTTTGAGCTATAGAGATTGGATTTTCCCCCAGTGGATGGGGTTTACTAGCAACAGAAATCCAAGTGCAACCTTCTCAGAGCATCAACTTCCATCTTACTTTCTCATCATTGGAATAAAATACACAATACCTACAACTTAAAAGAGGAGAGATCTATTTTGGTTCACAGATTCAATCCAATGGTCGGCTGGCTTCAAGGCAGAAACATGGCACATGGGCATGAGAGATAAAAAGCTGCTCACATCATGGCAGCCAGGAAGAAAAGAGAAAAGGGATGAGCTGAGGACTAGAATACACTGCTCTTATTCTCATCTCAGGGACCCACCTCCAATCAGACTCCACTTCCTAAAACGTATTCAACTATGAACTCATCACTGGATTGACCTACTGATGAGTATAGTGCTTCCATGATCCAATCACCTTTCAAAAGCCCCACATTTGAACACATGAGACACTGGGGAGACAGTCTAGAACTAAATATAACATTTTACCCATAGCCCCCAAAGGATCATGCCAATATTAATATGTAAAATGCATTTAGTCCATCTCTAAGAATTGCTCAAGTTTTAACTGTTCCTCCATTGCTGAAAAGTCTAAATCCAAAGTTTTCTTTGAGGCTCAAGGAAAGCTCTTATCTGTAAGCCACTGTAGCAATCAAAAAGAAAGTTAAATGCTTCCAACACACAATGGCAAAATGTAAACATTCCCACTCCAAAAGGGTGGAATGGGGGGATGATATAAAAAAAAATGAACCAAAGCAAGGCTGAAACCCAGTAGAGTAAACATTAAATCTTGTAGCTCCATGGCCAGAACCAGGGCAAGTTGTGGTGATATATAAGAGCTCCAAAAGACTTGAGTAGCTCCAACAGTAAGGCATCACTGGTTGCAGCCCACCTGGCTTCTCTTGGGCTTTTTCCACATCACTGCCTGTGGCCTTTCCTTGGCAGATGTTCCATTTTCTTGGCTTCTCCAAATTTCTGAGTTCCCTATGACACTTTTGGCTTCATTCTCACTGTTTCAATGCACTGCTCTTTCAGGTACTTTGACTGGCCTCTCAAGCCCTCCTTTGAAGTCTTGTGGAAGCTTCTCAACTCCACAACTCTTGCATTCTGCATTCCTGTAAAACCAGCATCATATGGAAGATACAAAATTGTACCACCTGCTTGAGCATCAGCAGCAGCCCCACTTGGATCATAGTTGCAGAGGTCTCTGAGTACCTTGGTGGCTGAATTTGGTGGTGGTGGTGGGGGGGTCCCCTCTGGGCCCCTGAATGTGTAGGGCACTCTGGGGCTCTCTTTTCAAATAAAAAGTTTATAGTTTTGCACTGTTGAGCCTGGGAAGGATGAAGTCTTCTTGAATTCTGAGATGCTTTCAAGCTATCTTTTCTATTGTCTCAATGCAAAATATTTGACTTCTTTTTAATACTAATCTTTTTAGCAACCATACCCTCCATGGCCCCAATTTTACATGTGCTTCCATTCAATTGAAATTGATAGGTTTTCAAACCATTCAGCTCTACCACTGATTCTCACTATAGATCTGGCTGGAAAGTAGCCGGAAGTACCCAGGCTACTACACTGGGCTGTCTTGAAATTTCCTATACCAGAATAGTCTGTCACTATTTATCTCAGTCTTCTACAACATTTCAAGTCATGGGGAAAATGTAGACACATTTTTTTTGTCAGTGTGTAACACACTTGAGCTGTAATGCAATGCCACTGGAGTTCTTGTTCCCAATAGAAACTCCCTGAGCCTAAACTTTACAGTCTATATTACTATCAGAATTCTGGTCTTTTGAGCTCTGACCAAAATCTTCCATCAAACTCAGATTCCAGCATCTTAGGGCTTCTCTAGAAAGCTTCTTCAAACTTTTGGAAACTTCTCTCACATACCAGTTCAAAACACTTCTGAACCACATGGTCAAGTATAGTGACAGTAACAACCCCACTCTCGGTACCAAAATCTATATTAGTCACTTTCCTATTCACTGAGTCAAAATACTCAACACCCAAAACTTTATGAGAAGAGGTTTATTTGGACTTATAGTTTCAGTGGTTCATTCCATGGTGGGATGGCTCCAATACAAAAACAGCATGGTGGAAGGGCCCAGCAAAGGGAAAGTAGTTACATCCTGGCAGTCAGGAAGCAGTGTGAGAAGGGAGCAGCTGAGGATAATAATAAACCCTTACAGATCACAAACCCTCTGACCAACCTCTAACCAGGCCCCACCTCCTAACAATACATTTTGCTACTCAACTCATCAGTGATCCACTACTGCATATAGTGCCCCGATGACCTAGTTACCTTCCATCTACATGAAACTTTAGGACAATTAGCTCTAAACCATACCAATTTCTTAGCTTTAATTCTTGGTTGGAAGAATGCCATGTGGAATTTGGAGTTTCTGTGGCTTTTGCCATGTTTCAGCTCTGGTTTCAACAAATAACAGGAGGAACAACAACAGCAGAACTGTCTTCAAGCAGAGAAGTAATTTTATAGATGACACTGAGACTCAGAGATGTGAAATGACTTCACTAAGGATGATACAATGTAACTTAGTTATGATTTAAACTCAGTTCTCTCTGACTGGGAAGCCCAAGTCCTAGAGCATTCTCTATTGTATTATGTAGTCTCTGTATAGGGCCAAATACTAAGCCCCAGATAACCTTTTATGTAAATCATGTTTCTGATGTTTAGAGGTTGAGCTTACCCAAGGTTTAGCGTTTAGTGAGTAAGACTGGGCAACACGGTGAATAGAATGAAATACGGGCTACATCAGAGGCCCAAATGTTTGGCTAGATGAAGTGAGGCTTCTGGACTTACATAAAACACATCGGTATGTAAATCTGTCAGTAACTTCCAAGGTTACTTAGCTAAGCTATTGCTTTTCTCTGAACCTGATTTCCCTATTTATACTATAGCAATGTAAGATCTACTTCATTTTATTATACAAATTAGTAATAATATATGAAAACTACTTCACACAATTCTTAGCATCCACTAAGTTAGCCCATCAATTGCCTAATTTCCACTGTCATCCTCATTTTGTTGATATGATATATTCTGGAATGGAACTTGAATGGAAAATTGGGTTTTCTATGTTTGGGGTAAATGTTCTTCAATAGCTTCATCCCTATACTACTTACCCAATGTGTATATCTACAGAAAACCTAGATTTCTGCAAGGTGTTATTCTAGCCAAGTCATTATCTTCAAGGCTAGAAAGTAATTTGGTAAGAAATGCTTCTTAAAGGAGTAAGTTGAGAGAAAAAAGAAAACTGTCACTCTAACATGAGGGAAAATCTACCATTTTGAATCTGTTAAAAGTTGTACAGTATCTCTTTTTAAAGATATTGCTTTAACAATCTCCTCTCAGGATTCAAATACTATATGGTTAGAAATGAATTGTTTCTACCTACATTTTTTTTCTAATAGGGGAAAGCGTGAACGCAGTTCCCCATTACCACAAATTATGTGGTCAATTTTCCCACATTTGGGGAAATCACAGGGGTCAGCACATCTGGAGTGCAATGGATAAGCACCTGGAAAAACCACCTTTGTGATCATGGTATCTCCCCTGGCAGGTAAGTATTCCATCTACATTTTTAACATCTGTTTTGTTTTTGAGTCACTTCCACAAAGTCTTACAGATTTTTAAAAATTTTGATGTTTATTCTCCTTTAACTCTGTTTTTATTTTTAGTACTGGCTAAATGGAGAAGCTTATTTTTTCCTTGACCTTGTATTTTCTTCCCATCAGTTATAATCAGAAATAGAGGGATTCATTTATATAATTTATTTATATATACCAAAGATAGTTCTCAGAAGTGGGGATACTGGTGACAGACAAACAGACTCTATCCTCTGAAAAGTTGCATCTAGTGGTACAGCTAGTGGAGAGGCATAAGAACATCTCCTATTTTCACTCAAAATAATTCATTTCATATTAAAGACTAATGGATTAAAATGCAATGAAATTGAAATGTATTTTTGAGTACTTTACTATTCAAAAAGCTCTTGGGTAATGTAACAATTTTAAAATGTAGCCTTTAACCATAACTAATATGAATTCTAATTGGGCAGAACAAATAAACAGAGAGGTAAACAATATCACATTCAAACGATAATTTGAACAATGCTAAGAAAAGTTGTCATGGGGGTTGGACATCTTTGGAAGCTCATTATCCAGAGACTCTGTAAATTCATTCTGTGAATAAGGAGCAGACAAGGCAATTTTTGTTTCTGCTTCTTTATTCTTACACTGTAAGAGCAGAAACAAAAAAATCTCAGGAAATAAAGCCATCCCTCTTCTTTTGTAAAAACCTGTGTGACCTCTCTTCCAATCAGAAAAGGGTTTCCCTTGGCAACCATATCACTCATCCTCCTTCACAACACAGCTCTGTAAATAAAAGTTATTTTGAAGAGACCAACTAAAGATTACTCTTCAGCAAATTATTTGCTTTGTCTCATTCCAGATTACATGATGACATGGATTCTTATTGAAAAGAAGTATATTTTTACATGCTATAGGCATTTTGAGAAAAAGTTGAATCATTTTCAAACACATTTAAGAATTAGTGACACCCTTTCATCTAACTACTTACAACCCTTAAAACACATGACCTTTATTTTCTTTATTTTTAAATCGCTTTGGCTAGCTACATCAACTATACACTCATTTTGGTTTTAGATGTAATTAAGGACAAATGCTGAAATAAAGTAGAATAGCATGGCCTTCTAAGTCATAGTTAATTGCATATAATAAAAGTATGCCTGAAAAATACATAAAAAATAAAAAATATTTCTTTCAAATCCAAGTAAACCTATGCAAGAAATATAGTGAGATTGACATTGTCATAGTGATAGTTTTCATGAGGTCTAACTCATATTTTTTTTAAAAATCTGTTGCAATATGGAGTGATTTAATGATTTCTTAAGACACAATGCTTTGCTTTTAACATTGCATGCAACTTATTTCACACCAAGTAGAATGAATATTTAACCACCAGTACCTCTGGCTTTTGGATAGAACTTAGGTTTCAGACAATATTGAGTCAGCTAACTTTTGCTTTTCCTCTTCTGGAGAAATCTTGCTGGATGAGGTATCTCTGATGCTACCGGAAATGCTGCTGGGTTTGCTTCCTTTTCCCAGCCAGTAGAAGTGGTCCCTGAAAGTATTTTAAGAATGTGTGAACAGTTTCTCCCATTTCCATAGTCCTGTTATTTCCATTCATTCACAGCTGCAATGTGACAAGCAGGCCTGAAATCTTTGAAAAACCTAACATGCAATGATTACAGGGAATGAAGAGCTTTTCAACATTGAAATGTTTGAGGAATTGCAAAATGAATGGAGTTTTGGTGCATCTGATGAAATGATTTTGTTTGATAGTAAAACAAAGCTGAGACATCATATCTCCTGAGGGCTATGGCCACCTTTCTTTTCAGAGAGGCCCATTGTGGGGCAGACAAGGCCTTCAATTTCCCACATGACTTCCTTTCTATGATAGGCCATGTTGGGGCATTAACCAACTCACAATCCTACTCTCTTAAAATACTGACACTACTGCTGAGCTATAATGTCATCATTCAATTTACACCTTTCTCAACTGATTACAATATCAGATTGCTTTTACCATCCCACTCACCTGAAAAAAAGAAGGTGGTATTGAAAACAGAAATTATTTAGGCCAATTAGCAATTGTCACCACATTTAGATGTTATAACAGATCTTCTGTGGAACTGTAGGGACTTTGTGGCAGTTGAGAAAAGCCTGGAAAGCAGAAAGCTACAGCCCTCTTGCTGACATTTTACAACTCTTCAGCGAACTGCTTTGGGCCTTTCTGGCAAATCTATTTCAGAAATATGTCCTAGCCATGTTCCATGCTCCCAGTGTTCCTCTCATCCATTCTATCTTCTGTGTTCTCATGAGAATTTCATGTACTAATTCAGTCAGCAAATTTGATTCAGCTCCTGCCATTATGTGTCAGACATAGTGCAAAGACCTGTGATATCATGGTAACAATGGAGATACAGCTGATCCTCACAAGTCTTCAGGGTTTATGAGAATGCGAAATAGATATCAAATTGTGTGTAAGATTATAACTGATTCATAATTATAAAAGGGGCTCAACATGGTGTTTCAAACCTGTCTTTGTTAGCACACAAAGAGATCAATGGGACAAAATCAAAAGACTAGAAACAGACCCCCACAAATATAGTAAACTGAACATTGACCAAAGGAACAGAGGCAAACCAAGACGAAAAGAGACTTTTCAACAGATGGTGCTGAAACAAGTGGACATCCACCTACAAAACAAAACATCTGACAAAATAGAACCTAGACACAAACCTTGTACCCTTCACAAAGATTAAAACTCTGAGGAGTAGTTTCATGTATTGACTTCACTGGGCTAAGGAATGCTGAAAGAGTTGGTAAACCATCATTTGGAAGTATGGCTTTGAGGGTATTTCTGGAACATATTAACATTTGAAACATTTGAGTGAGTAAATATCACTCTCGTTAATGTGGATAGGCATGGTTCAATCTTTTGAGACCGAACACAGAATAAGAAAGTGGAGGAAGAGTGAATTTGCTCTCTGAGCTGATATATCCATCTTCTTTGGTCTTCATATATTGGCAATGGTTCTTGGGCCTTCTTCAGACTCAAGCTGGGGATGAGATCATTGTAACCCTGCCCTCCATTCTCAGGCTTTTGGACTATGGCTCAGTTTTGCCACTGGATTTTCTTATTCTCCAATTTGCAGAGAGCAGATTGGGGGTTTTTCGGCTTCCATAATTGTGTGTGATCAATTTCTGTAATAAAATTACTTCTATATATGTATAAGTACATCTATATCTACATCTGTATTTATACCTTTATCTTTATCTGTCTCATCTCCTATCAGTTTGGTTTCTCTACAAAAATCAGACTAATACAAACTTAAAATGGATCACAGACCTAGATGTAAAAATATAAAGTTCCTGGAAGATAACAGAAGAAAATCGAGATGGCTTTGGGTATGGTAATAACTTTTTATATATACCATCTATTTCTATAAAAGAAATAATAAGAGGACTTCATTAACAGTAAAAATTTATGCTTTTTAAGACATGCCAAGACAGTAAGAAGACAAGCCACAGTCTGGGAAAAAATATTTGTAAAAGACATTTTCTCCTCAAGGACTGTCACCCAAAGTATACAAGGATCTTTGAAAATTCATAAGGACATGAATGAGCCAAGAAAAATGGGCAAAACCAAGATAGTGTGATGCTCCTAGCTTTGTTGTTTTGATGCATGATTGTTTGGGCCATTGAAGGTCATTTGTACTTTCATGTGAATTTCAGGATTTTTTTCCTAGTTTTGTGAAATATTTCATTGATGTTTTGATGGAGATTACATGGAATCTGTAAATTGCTTTGGTATTATGAACATTTTGACAGTATTAATTTTTTGTAAATTAAATGGGACATCTTTCCTTTTCTTCACTTCTTTCAATATATTATATCAATGTGCTGTAATTTTTATTTAGAGATCCTTCACTTACTTAAGTTTATTTCTGTATTTTATTTCTATTATAGCTATTTTGAATAGGATTGCTTTCATGATTTTTTCTCAAAGTTTTATTATATAAATGATATTCATTTCTGTATGCTGACTTTGTGTCTTGCAACTTTGCTGAATTAATTTGTCAATCCTAAATTTGACTCCCTCCTTTCCTATTTGTATGGCTTTTATTTCTTCTCTTGCCACATCCTGGCAAGACTTTGAACTTCACTACTATATTGAATATAAGTGCTGAAAGTGGGAATCCTTGTCTTGTTCCTGATGTTAGAGAAAGTATTTTCAGTTTTTCTTCATTTGGTATATTGTTGGTTGTGGATTTGTTATATATAACCTTTATCAGGTTGAAATATTCCTCTATACCTGATTTGTTCAAGGTTCTTTTTATAATATAAGGTGCGTCTATTTCACTTCTTGTTGTGTATCCAAAGGAAAAGAGATGAGCATACCAAAGAGACATTACACTCTCATGTTTACAATGGGAGTCACTAGTCACAATAGCTAAGATATAGAATCAACCTAGGTACATGTCAACAAATGAATTGATTTAAAATGTGGACTATATATACTAATATATAAAAAGTATTATTCCATTATAAAAATGCAATTTTGGCATTTGTAGCAAGATGAATGGACCAGGAGAACATTAACTGAAAGAAACCATACACAGAAATGCAATTACCACATGTTCTCTCTCATATGTAGAAGCTAAGAACACCAATTTGAAAGTAAAATAGTGATTACTAGAGTTTGGGAATGGTATGGGGGAAGGGGAATAAAGGGAATTTGTATTAACTATAACCTACATACAGTTGATAGAAAGGATAACTTCTGGTGTTCCACAGCACAGTCAGATAACTATAGTTTACAATAATTTATTACATCTATTTCATGAGGATCTGGAAGAGAGGAGTTTGAGAGATCCAAAATAAGGAAATAAGAAATAGAGATAAATTCTAATTATCCTGATTTGGTCAATGCATGATGTGTGCATGTGTGGAAATATCATATTGTACCCCATTAATATGAAAAATTAGTATACATTAATCAAAATATAAAATAAAAATAGCAAAAAGCCTGAATAGATATTTCACCAAAGAATTCTATGCATAGGAAATAATACTGTGCAAACAGTTTAACATGATAGGAAGAAGTTGAAAATTAAAACATCGATGTACTGGTACACTTGTGAGAATGACTAAAACTCCAAACAGTTACCAAAAGCTGGTAAGGATGAGGAACAACCCAAATCCTCATAAATTTTATGGGAAAATTTAGAATGGTACACCCAATTTGGAAGATAGTTTGGGAATCTCTTGCCAAATTAAACCCAGTATTACTCTAAAACTCAGTAATCGTGCTTTCTAGTATCCACCCAAATGAGTTGAAAACTGTATCTGCACAAAATCTTGCATCTGAATGTTTATAGCAGCTGTATTCATAATTTTCAAAAAATTGAAGCCGTCAGGATGTTCTTCTATATGTGAATAGATAAATCATTGTAATCTAGATACTATACCTCCATGATAAAAATAATTAAGCTAACAGGCCATGAAAAGACCCGGAAGAATCTTAACTGCATATTACTAAGTGAAGAAGCCAATATGAAAAGATTATATAGTGTATGAGTCCATTAAATGATATTCTAGAAAGAGAAAGAAATCAAATAGAAAGCAAAAAACCAATTAGGTTTTGTCGGGATTGGAGAGAAGGAAGAATGAATAGGTGGAGCACAAAGAATTTTTAGGATAATGAAATTATACTGTATGGTATTACAATGGCAGATATGTTGTTACATATTTTTCAAAACCTATAAAAAGTACAACAACAAGACTTAATATGTACTATGATCTCTGAATTAGATGTGTGTGTCAATTTTAGTTTATCAATTGTAACGAATGTCCTACTCTGGGGCATGCCAGTGGAAGTAAGAGTGGACACCTAGGGGAAGAGATTTTTCTATATTCTATGCTTAATTTTTCTGTGAACCTAATTCTGCTCCAAAAACAAATTCTATTAGAACAATTTTATTAAAAAGGGATATAGACAGTGAGATAGGCACTTATCATTAAGAGAAACAGTTCTAGAATGAGGGACTAATGATCTTAATTATCCACTTTTTCTTAAAGGAACAAAAACGCTGGCAAATATTATGAAAGACAACTTTTTTCTGAACTCTAAAAATTAACCAAAAGCTTACAACAATCTGAATAATGTTTATTTAAGAAAAATGATGTCTCTTAGGAAGAACATCAAGCTTTGTGATGCATTATCTTGCCTTATTTTTATTTCCTTTTCTCTTTTTCTGCAGTAGCCTTGACAACCAGAAATCTTCTAACTATAGTAGATACTAAAACCAGATTTTCAAGACCAGCAACCAGGACAAATTTAGAGCTCTCCAAAGGTCCCATTTCCTATGAATCACCAGTATTTTACCTGTCTGGCAGCTACATGAATAATTTCACTCACAAGAATGATTCAGAGCTTATTTACCTGGTCTGATGCAGAACTTATTCTATATGAATAGTCTTATCCTACAGCATTTGTTAGTAAAAGTCATTGGAAATTGTTTAACAGTGTAGGTGCTTGAGGTTATAATACGAGAAATGAATAAACAAAGGGCTATCAAAAATCTTAAAAGAAAACAAAGGGATTTTAATAGGATTTTTAAAAGCTCTGACATATTCTCAGATCATAAAATGGGAATGTGTACACGCCAAGGTTTCATATGCTCAGAAAGAACTGAGAAGGTCCTTAACTTTTCTCTGCTGGCTGATTTGGGACTCTGCACAAGCAGGAATTTAAGATTAAGGTAGAATTTAAAGTGCCTCCCAAAGCATCAAAGTTGTGCCTTAACATACAGAACCCCTTGGCAGGAGCAGAAGGTTCATTGGCTCAAGGAACTTAGGAAAATATTTATTAAATTACTAATTTAACACTAAGCTAAAAAAGTAAATTCTTCACTGGTTACATGTGAAAAAAATACAGATCTTATAAAATTACTTCAGGAAAGTCACTAAGCAAAAATATGACAAAAAGAAATAACAAAAAAGTAAACAGCACAATACCACCAGACCCTGAGGTCTGACACTTTTATTCTCAGAATTTATAAAAATATATATTCCCTGTATAGGAAAAAATGAACAGAATCTGTCCTTCAGGAAGTACAGAAATTTGACTTACTAAACAAAAGGTATAAACTACATATTATAAATATATACAAAGAAAAATGCATTTAAAGAATCCAAGGAAATCATGAGAATAATGTCTCATGAAATAGAGAATGTCAATAAAGAAAGGGAAATTAAAAGAAACTCTTCTGTAGTGAAGTACAATATCTCAAGTTAAAATTTAACTAAAGGAACTCTATGTAAGTTTTAAATAGGTAGAAAAAAGAATCAGCAAACTTGATATTGTCAGTGGGGACTTATGTAATCTGAGGAATAGAAAGAATAAAAGAATGAATTAAAGACAGCATCAGAGACATGTGGAATACTGTCAAGTGCACACACAACCACAGTTGGACTCCTAGAAAAGTAAAAGAAATAAATTAGTAAAAAGAATATTTGAAGAAGTAATGGTCAAAGTATTGCAAATTATAAGAAAATTAATGTGAACATTCTAAAAGCTCAATAAACTCCAAGTAGGAGTCCTACCCCAAATAGAACTCCACTTTATTCCAAATAAATTTAAAAGTTTCACACCAAGACACATTAAAGTGAAGCTTTGAACAGCTTAAACATACGTAATCCAAAATGAAGAAAGGAATGATTGATCATCTATAAGAGATCTTCCATAAATCTAACAACTGACTTTTTAGCATCAGAAAACTTGGCAGACAGCAGTAAAGGTGGCATATTCAAAGGACAGAAAACCGAAAAGGAGAATAAGCTTTTAATCAGCACTCTATATCCAGCAAGTACCCTTTTCAAAAAGAAGGAAAAATTAAGATACTCCTAGTAAGAGAAAACCTGAGAGAATTCCTTGCTAGCAGAGCTTCTCTAAAAGAACAAAAATTTTTATATTCCATGCTGAAATTAAAGAAGTCTGGACAGTAATTCAAACCTACAGGAAGAAATAAAGAGTCCTAGTGAAGATGACTATGTAATTAACAATGGAGGACAATATAAATGTATATTCATTTATAATTTTATTTCTGTATAGTTTAGAACACAACTTTGAAAACAATAATAGAACTATAGGGGTAGGTTTATAATGCATGAGGATTTAATGTGTAGAGTACTAACAGCATAAAAGAGGGGATGATGAACAGAGTTATAATGGAACCAATTTTTTATATACAATTTAAATTAAGTAGATATTATTCTTTTTTATTCATTAATTTTACTGGTACATTTTAGGTATACAATATGCTGATATTCATTCTTGGGAATTTGTACCTTTACATAATATAACTTAGTTCTAATTTTTTTCCCCATTACCCTGGCCTCCCTTCAACCCCTCCCCGCCTTCCTATTTAGAAACACTTTGTTTCTATTTTTTCCTTTTCTCATATTTAACCCTTTCCTTTCTTTATTTTTCCTTACCCCTCCCACTTCTCCTTCATCTTTGGACCTTTTCTTCCTATTTCATATTATCTATTACACATTTTGATCCTTATTTACATTTTCAGTTTCTCACACCAGAGAAACTACTCAGTATTTACACATGTACCTCCTATTTATTTCACTTAAGAGTATCCCCTCAATATGCATTGATTTATTTATAAATGTCTCTAGTTTCACATTCTTTATGGCTGAGTAGTACTCCATTGTATAAGAAAACCACATTTTCTTTATCCAGTCTCCACTTGATGGGTAATTGGGGTGTTTCCAAGTTTTAGCTATTACAAACTGTGCCTCTGTGAACATGGATGCACATATATCGCTGTGGTATGATACTTTTAATTCTTTTGGGCAGATACCCAACAGGGGAATAGCTGGATAAAATGGACCCTCTAATCCCAGTTTTTTGAG